>VWZY01011396.1:1716522-1768217 GCA_013399075.1 Chloroceryle aenea | reverse complement strand
CCGCCCGGCAGCCGGTCCCGCCCCCACAGTCGTCACCAACCGATTGCGGATTGCGCGAGCTCGAGCCGCGGGCGCGTGAGCGAGCCTCGCAGGTGGGTCGCGCGGCCTCCCCTCAGGCTCCGCGGCGGGAACCCGCATTCCCCTCAGCGGCCCCTTGGCCGCTGCCCAGCCCCGCAGAAACCCCTGTAAATGTGGTGGCCCCTGACCCCTCCTGGCTGAGGCCTCCGGTTTTGGTTGGCACTACGTATTTAAGGAAGGAGACCTGGTGCGGTAGGAGTACGTGCGTCTCACGTTACTACATCGAGAGTTGTGCGATCGTTATGACCTCTTAGCGTAAAGTAAGCACCATTTACTGCAACACATGCATAAAAATAGGTAGTGCATAAAAGGGCGTGGTCAGAATGTCTTAAGGAGAGCCAAAAATACTTAGAAGAGCTGAGAGTTTTAGGATTGCACAGTCGAGGGATTGGGTACCTGATCGGCAAAGCTTATGGGCACAGCTGTACTTCAGGCAATGCCTAACTAACATGGCAGCTAATTGGTACGGACTATCATTGAGGTCTGGCATTTGGCAATACTCAAAATCATTAGAACTTTAGACACATAACAACAGGTAGACTTGTAATTACAGTAATTTAAAACCAGAAGGTATATAAACCTTTGTGCTTCAGCAGTAGCAGCAGGAGTTAAGTGCGCACTTAGAAGTACTTAATTTTTAGTTGGCCTCTGGTTGTGGAGGGGGAGGAAGAAGAGCATCCACAGAAGGAGAAGTGGAAAAAATGATACTTGGAACCCGTGTAATCACATGTCAGTTGTGACTGACAGTGCTGATGAAACAAGTTTTCCTTGCTTGACTCATATCTAATTCTGTGGACACATACTTTCTGAACCAAGTGTTGTCAATTTGTGCTCAGGGTAAAGCTTTTTATAATGGTGTTACTTTGCAATAAGGGCACTACAATGTGCTTCACAGCTTCTTACCATCCTTAGTGTGTCTACTAATTTTCAGAAATATTCCCGCCTTGAATGGTTAATACACTGGTATGAGCAACAACACAAATGAAGACATGGGAATGAGTGACAAGTAGAAGTAGAAAACTGCTCCTTCACTTGGTCACTCCTCATAGCCATACACATTGTAAGGTATAAAATTAAAGCTGTTCTTGCCTCAGTGAGTTCAGTATTCAACATTTGTAATTCCCGCAGAAAGACAGATCGAAAAGATCTGTATGTAAAGGTAGAACACAGCTCTTGACAGGAGTTTAGAAAAATGATAGAGGTGTCTTGACATGGACATGGAAGGAGGAGAAGGCATCTTCCTCCAGAAATAAGAGGAAGAAAACACAACAAATCACTCAAGGAAGCTAAGGCTAAGTCTAAATCTATACTTGCCTTTTTCAAGGCCCCTGCCCACAGTTTGTTATATTTAGAATGAGCAGAAAGGTGTCAACATCCCACAAACCCAAAGGCCTGTCCCAAAGACAGGTGTTTAGTCACCATGCAAGTGCTGACTTGAAATGACCTCCTACTAAAAGAAACTACCAGGTGTGCAAGAATGACTGACTGTAAAATGGATTGCAACACTGATCCTAGTGTAGGAATTAAATGTTACAAAATGCAGTGAAAGACTTATGGAAGGGTAGAACAGTATTTAAAGAAAACCGATTTCAGTCACTCACAGTCATTCTCTCATAGCTCTGTACACCAAAGCCCCAAAATTCATGTCCAAATAGTCAGTCCAGGATCATTTGTGCTATGACACAATGTTCAAGGAATGACAGCTGTCAAGTCCTGACTACATCTCTTGTGTTCTCTTGGGTAGTGTGAAAGCAGTTTTTTGAACAGATTTTCTATGCCTTTTAGGAATTACTATGATGGGATTTTCTTTTTCTCAGCCTTTTATTTCACCTTCTGTAAATTTTGGGCAAGCTTACTGCCTGGTGTCTTTGTTCCCTCCTTTTGCAGTAGCTTTCTTCCTGCTGAGCTTACAGAAAGAGGAATAGCCTGTATGACTTGCTGCAGACTTGTTGCTACCTTCCTGTTCCCAGGCCTTCTGCTGATAAGGCATTTCTGCTGTAGGCCTCTCCTAGCAGACTCGATGTAAACTCTGTTTGTCAGCATTTACCAGTTTGATTGCTCTTATTTGCATCCTTGATTACCATGTGTCATTTTTGTAACCATTGCTTTGTTGATTCTACTCAAGATACTACACAGGGACAGTTCCATACACAATTTTAACAAATCTTAATTTTTTTTTTACAAGCCTCTGTGCTATTCTGGCAGCTCACTAAAAGCCTTTCCGTCTTCCTCTTCTCCAGGGAAAGCCTGCTAAGCACATAATTGCTATTCCTCCTGCTCTGCAAGCCCAGGCTCTTCAGGTAACGGTCTTTCAGCTGATGAATCAAGGCGTTTAAGTTAGTTATTTCTTTATCGGTCTCCTTTTGGGAGATCAGGACCATTCAGAAACAACTGTCAGTTAAGCTCCTTGCATTTGTAAGGTGATTTAAATGCAGAAATGTTCTGTTTTCACACCGAGTGCTTAGTCCTATTGTCACATTGACAAACACAGGAACCTTGACACACTGAAGAGTCCCTTAGCCTTGTTTTAAGTTGATGATACCCTGCTGTTCATGGAGTCACTGTAACTAAGTGTCGTTTGGTCAGAAGGGCAATCCAGCTCTGTCTCCAAAAGAGAATGACTTGACAGCAGGGCATTAGTAGAGTAACAGCAATTCCAGAACGTGACCATCTGTAGCCACATGACAGCATTCTACTAGTCATCATCCAAGGCAAATTCAAGAAATAAAAGAACCAACTACAAGTCTGAACTGCCAGTGGAATCCCAGCAAGCTTATTATTATACAAAGTACGTGCAATATACTGCTTCCATCATATATTTTGTATTCAGAGCTGGCTAGAAATAAAAAAGGAAGTTGTTACAGTTGAAACTACTGATAAAAGCAGTATCTTACCCTTTTCACTCATATATGAGGTGAAAATAATCGTTATCCACAGTCTAGACACCGGTTTGTTTCCACTGTAGATTTTTTTTAGTATTTATAATCAGTCTTCTAAGCAAATATTATTCTTCAAACAAACAAAACAAAACCACCAGAAACAAGCTATGTTACACAGCAGAAACTACAATAGCTTTAGCATTAGCTTTGTTTAAAACTCTTTCAGGGCTTGCGCTGGCAACTTGACAAAAACAATGAATTGGATATGAGTTTACACACTGTTTATTTAAAAGAAACAATCCTTTCCATAAATCTAATATTTACTTAAACATCTTTTATTTGATTGAACAGAGTTTTCTGTTTGCTTCTGATCCTTGCCATTTTAGTAGTGTTTGTATTGGCTCAAATACCCCCAAACATGACTTTGCTGAGCTAGACACTGTAGTAGAAAACTAGCAAGTTTCAAAGAAAGACGTGAAGACAATCAGTGCTGGCCCAGATCTACTCTGTAAGCAGAAGCCCACATTTTCCCCATTGTTAATGTGTTCAGGAACTTCCCCTGTTCAAAATTATGTTAACACAACTATCATCGGTTGTATCTTTCAGAAACATGCTATGGTAACTTTACCACCTCACAAGACTTTAACATCCTTTTAGCCATCCTAATTCTTGCATTTGAATTTGTACCAATACAAATTAACCCTGAGACCCGGAATGCAACCTGTTTTCACAGTCTACAGATCAAGATAATGGTTTAGTTTTTTTTTAAACAAACATCAGCCCTTAGCTCAGGAGGCAAAAAGCAAGTTTACTGCTTTCTCAGAAGTGATTTGAAGCCCATTTGCAGTCATACCTGTACAACGTATTTTGGTTTTATTACGGTTGTGACTGACCTGTAATAACATTTATGTGTGGCAACTGACCTGAAAGGGGGACAGTCACAAACATATATTTTTCTTAAGAGAGAAGTGTGCTTTGGAAGGAGGCCTTTTTTTTAAAAAAAAATTTCTTCAGAGTAAAACTTTAAATATAGAAAATTCCTTAAATACACCAGACTTTCAGTTCAATTTATAGCTCAGTTCTGTTTGATTAGCCAGAAGAGAGTTCCCCTTTTGGACTCACTGAAGAGGTTATTGATCTCTTACCTTTACCAAAGATTTTTTTAATTAAGTCCACTGTTGGACAGGTTAGCAAACTTTTTAGTGTTTGTTAAACAACAGCTGTTAATCTCCAGCAGTACTTGCATATAAATGCCGTACCATAGTCCCAGAATATAATCTGACATGTGTGTGACCCAGGACTGCAAAGATACTTTCCCTTCCTTTTTCTTCTCCCTGCTTCCTGATCAGATGACATTCATTTTCGTGTTGTTCCTCATGCTGCTCACTAGCATTAGGACAGTAAACAAGACTCAAAATAGAGTCCTCAGTGTCTTCCAGGCCAGATTTGGTTACAGTACAGAAGAGAGACAGAAAGAAGGGAAGAAGGCAATTGGGTAGTGGGAGAACAGAAATGCAGGCTTTTGTGGCTATCAACGTAGAACATCAGAGCCTAGCCCTTTGCCAAGGTAGAATAGCCACAATAGATTCTATCGCTGTTACATTTCCTATCTTCAAAGCTTTAGTCTGTGTAATAGAGATCGTATTACTCTTTTGGCTCTCGTTTTGCTAAGGCAAACAAGTTTGTCCATGTAGACCATCCAAATAATAGAGCTTCATGGTAGATTGTGGTGAACTAGTGACTAACAAGCTGCAGAATTCTTGCTCAAAGTTAATTTTGTTAGAATCTAAGAGTGAGAAATTCTTAGCAAGAATTCTGGGACTTAAGGTAATGGAAGGTTTATTCGAGATTTACTCAGAGTTGGTGTTTTGAACAAATTTCAAATTGAAGCTAAGCAAAATATGGAATTAGAAAAACAATAAAAGGGAGCAAAGGAAGATGGGAAGAGGAGATACGATTTTGTGTAGGATGAATACACTAGGAAAATAGTTGAAAATATATGCTATGAAAACTGAGTAGGCTGAACCCTCAGGTATGTCATGCATAAGTTCCCATAAACTACAACTTCCCGGCACATGCGTGAGTGGTAGAACCTGACTTTTTTTTCTGTGCAGAGAAAGTGCTTGCATCCTCTGAGGTAAAAAGCTAACAAGGTGCTTTTGATCTGCAGACAAGATGCTTTTCAGGAGAAGAGAAGATTTGGAGAAAAAGCAGACCAGCGTGCTGTTATTGTAACACTGACATGTCTTAGAAGACTCTTAAGAGTGGCTAAGGCACAGTGACATACTTGTCAAGGAAAGCAGCAGAAATCGTGTTTGTCACGTGGCATGAGTCAAACAGCAGTATTGCAGGATTCTAGCCCACATATAATGAAAGGGCAAGGAGACACTATTCTTCTGTTTAATTAGCAGTTTTATTCAGTGTCACTCCTCGTTTGGTACCCCAGTGGGGCAGCATGGCAGGGAGGTTGCTGAGAAGTACAGGTCTCAGGGAATCTGCTAGCTCAAAGTTACTGCTGAAAAGACATAACACTGACACTTATAGGTCCAGCTGATTACTGGGAAAAGTGAATCCATTCCTGTAAAAACAAGGGAGTTCAGAAGAACTGAATCTGATGTCATTTAGTAATTTATTGAATAGAATGTTCCTCCTTCTCTAGTCTCATTAAGGTTTTACTCACTCATTTTCAGTGATAAACTGTTCTAATAGTTCCTCTTCAGTGGGTGCATTAAAAAATGATCTGATGAGAGTTCAACTGAGTTTAAGGGATAACTAAAGATTTTTTTTCCTTCATTTTATGATCATGGCTCTTTGGGTCCAAAACATGTATGCAGTCCCCCTAAAAGATGCATCTCTAAAGCACATGGTCTTCACAGATGTGGAGTTGTTATATATGTAGACTACCCATTTATTTTCTATCTTTTCAATCTAGATTATCACATTAAAATCTAGAACTGAGTAGAAAAACTGACTACACTTAAGCACCAAATAAGTAAGACCCAAATTTTTCTGAAGTTTCTTAGTTGACAATAAAACCAAACAAGATTAACAAAATTAATTGTTCAGATATGAATTTCAACTCAGTGATGTAAAAATAAATGCCTGATCTGCTGTTTGGCTGATAGCACTTTCCAAAGAAAGAGAGAGATAGCCTATAAATGCATCTGAATTGTGCACAGATGCTTACTATCTCATCCTTTGGGCATGTTAATTATTGCTTGATGGATCGTGTAAGAACAGTTACCTTCTACGCTGAGGGTCAGAGTCAGTTGGGAATGGTTAATCATGGGAAAAATGTTTTAATCAGCAGCATTCCAAGTAGCATTGTGTCAGGCTGTGTCAAACATGTAGGTGCAAAAATAGAAAGTTAAGGTTGGAAGGGACTTCTGAAAGTCATTAATCCTTTTGTTCAAATCCTAGCTAGGATCAAACTTAGATTGGGACTATTACACTGATAGTTCTATTGGGCAAATAATACAAGAAGAATATAAAAATGACAATTCTAATAAAATCCACCATTTCATTTAATGTGTTTATGGGATTAACACTTAGTGAAGGGCATTTAAGCAGGGTGGGGGAGAAGCAGTGAACTAAGTTTGAACTGCAAAATGATATTTCAGAGACATCTGTGGACATGTTAGAAAGGGGAAGCTTGCTTGAAGACTGTCTTGACATGGTACACTTGAGAAGATGGAGTTAGTGCAACAACTTTTTTTGATTAATATACTTTAAACAGCTTGAGATGCTTCAGTTATTGTTACCATGCTACCTTGTTAAGATGTCAGTAGAATAACATTCTTAAGAGCTCCCTCATGGTATGGTGGAAATCATTTGACTATCAGTTTTTGGCAGCTGGAAGTGAAGCTGCTCATATTGCAAGCTGAAGAAGTGACAGAAAATGAGTACTGCTATCATGTGATGTAAATTTTCTTCTGAAAGCAAGAAATACATGAGCTTTCCTGTGGTAGATAAATTGGCTTTTTGATTTCCTGTTAAAGGATATACCATTACAAGGCAGTATCAACTCTTCTAACATAAGTTGTTAAACTAACAACTTGTCAAAACAGTCTAATAATTTCACCCACTGATACTCTGCAGTGGTGTCTAGCAAGAGCCCTAGCCTTGCTTTCCCTACTCCGTAGTCTGTTTTTCGTTCAGGAACAGACCTGAAAATGTGTTGAAAAGCAGTGCTCCATATTGGGACAAATTGTGCAGAGCAAACATTTACTACACCAACGTGAAGTACATCTAGTGACTATGGAGGGAAGCCAAGGCCGCAGAGCTATAGCAGTAGTTTCAGTAGTATTGTGGTCAGATACCACACAATATGGCTAATACGTAGCAACTCAAAACACAGAAAAACATCAATCATTGAAAAAATAGCAACACTTGCTGTGTAGGGGAAGAACAGGTCTCCAGGAGAGACCATTCAGTATGATTGAGAACTAAATGCTTCCCACACAGGTATAACAAGACACAAAGCTAGCAAGAGTAAATAACACAATTAAAACTGCCTTTCATACAATAACAGCTAATGGCATGTTTAAATGACACTTGGCTTTTAATGGTCTAGGCACATGATAGGAACATAGTAAACAGATACAAAGCTCTGCCAGAGGACAACCTGTGGTTTAAGGATTACAAGGTAATTGCATCACATGAGGATTTCTATGATAGTGGAGCATGTGGAGTAAATGAAGAATGACACGGTGACCTTTGGAAAAAAGTCTTCTAAACATTAGAGCACAGACTGGCATCAAGGGAAAAAAGCTAATTATTATTTTCATGGTTTGAATGTAAGTGAAACTAATCCTCAACTTCCAATAAAATAAGGACATTTCTGACAGTAGTAGACGTATAGACAGCCAAGCTATTTGCCTCTTTATGCTGTAGCAGGGTGAAACAAACAGACTTCAGATGTTTCTTTCATTCTCCTGCAGCACACTGCAGTTTAATTGAACACTTGAACTTCAGAACTAGTCTGTTCCTCTGTCAAAGAGAATATAAAAGTCTGAATGAAGAGAGAAGGCAATAGGGATGATGAACAGTGTGGAATAGTTTCTGTAGAGGGATTGATGACATACGCAAGGACTCTTCAGTCCAGAAATCAGAAATGACTGACAAATACAGGATTTAATCAAATAAAGACTATGAAAAGGATGAACAGGGATCAACTATTCACTGTTTCTTCCAAACTGTGGGGAGCCAGATGAAACTAACAGGATACCAGCAAGCAAACAAAAGGAGGTGGTTCTTCACAGGGCATGCATCAAAGCTGCAGTGCTGAAAGTTTAAGTGAGTTCAAGGATAGGTTTAGGAAGTCTAGAGAGTAAATAAAAGCTTTATGAAACACACAGAAAGCATACCTGGTTCAGGAGACTCCTCAGCTGGAACTGGCTAAATGCCAGACAATACACGGTCAAGTGTAGTCACCAGTGGCTTGTTTTTATATTCTTACCTAGACATCTGCTTTTGGCTGCCATCAGAGACAAGATACCAGGCTAAAAGGACTTTTTGGTGTGACTCAACACTAGAACTTCTGAAATAAGAATGCCTAAACCCAGATTATGTTATTAGATTTAAGAGTCAAATGTAAGAATATTATGAGATCAGATGACTTTAAAGTCTATTAGCCTTACATTCTATTAAAATCCATAATTAGATTTTTAACTAAGAAAATGACACTAGCACTTTCTGCCAGTGAAAGTGCTTCATTTAATGGAGAAGTTATCATTATTCACAGCATTTTCTAATATAAAAGAAAAATTTTAAGAAGCAGTAGATCACATTACAGAATGACAAAAAATTACCTGTGCTTGGATTGTGTATCTTATACTTTTTCCATACAGTATATTATGTGTGTTTGCTACATATTTTTTACTGTAATTGCATGTGGCATCTCATAATCCTGACTACTTTTTATTTCAGATGGAGAATGCTTGGACAAGATCATTCTGAAGAGCAGCATGGTACACGGCACTAGCTTCTCTAGCTATGCAGAGCAGTATAGCAGGTATGCTAATTACTGACTGGGGGTGTAAGCATGCCAAGTTTCTTTAGCTGACACACCTATGGTGGCTGCTACAGAGCAGGAGAAAATCCTTGTATTCCTCATAAAATTAGTAGTGTCTTTCTAATTAGAGAACAATTAACCAGCCTCCTGATGCAAGGCCACAAAACCAAAACTGCACATCACACTAGGATCCAACCTAGTGTCTCAATGCCTGCGTATTAAAGGAATTCAGTAAGACTCAGAAGCTGCTCAAATCTGCTGAGCAGAGTTGTTTCACAACACAAGAGCAATATGATCTGCTTTTCAAAGAGACTACAAGAACACACTCATGGAAACTGTGCTGAAGGAACAACTATTAATATCATTGTCAAACTTTGTTACTTCAGTGACATAGAAAATTAAATCAGATTCCAAGTTGGTTTTTTTTGTTGCAGAAGGAGCTGCCCTTACTGTGTTAGTTACAGCAGAATGTGACATTGGAATTGAATATACCAAAACAAAACTAAGAAAGATAGAAATACAAGCCCTGACTGCTGTGCACCACGTGCGGGAAGGCTACACCTCCCTGACCTGCAGTCTTAGCCAAAAATCCAATGTGTGATTCCCCAGTGCCGCCTTGTGTTGAAAACACGTAACTACACAGACAGATCCTTTTACGTAAGAGTATGCTGTAGGAAGTCATGTATGGCTGGGTTACGTGCACAACAGCAGATACCATCTATTGCTGCAGAACATGTGCAGCGAAGTATTGGGTTGTTTTTTTAATTACAGGTACTTCACTAAGAGATGCACTGCTAGAGACTTTCTTTTCATTACGCTGCTAAATAACAAAAAGAAATGTTGCTCCTATAGTAGTATAATATTTACATGCAATCCCAGCAACTGAGGTAGGGATGGCAGTAGGTATAGCTAAATAATAAAGAAAAAAAGTAACATTTGGCAGCAAATCATCTAAGCAATATTTTCTCAAAAGGAAGAGCATGTAAACAGTGTCTTTGATTTAGCCAGTAGCAGTTATGGTACCAGATACACTTGGGTGGGTAAGGATTTTGTCTAGCAGTTTGTGTACATACAGATAGCAACTTAGTGACAGCTGATGTAGAACAGGATGAAGTCACACCTTAAACTGTAACAAATCTAAACATTTATCGTTTGAAAGCTTGTACTATGAATAGCAGAATACGAAAACTATCAACATTCATAATCATTTTGAGAAAAGTTTTCCCATAATCTCTGCATAATTGTTACCTGCTTAGTCAGAACTGTAAATACAGTTCCCCACTATCTTAATTAACACCTCCGCTCATGAATCTGGTATTTCTATACAAGGAAAGTATTTCACCATATAGTTTGCATAGTTTCACAACTGCTGGAAACACATGATTCCCTGTGATCATTTTGTTAGGGTGAGAAAGGTACCAGCATGTAGGTGTGTATTGATGAGCATACAACAGGTGCCTTGCAAGCACTCCTATCACAACTTCAAAAGCAGTTTTCCCTAAACATAACAGAGAGGAAATATTTTCTCTGACCTGTTATTTAAAACTGTCATTATTTGCTACTGAGCTGGGCAAAGGGTATCATTTTGTAATATTATTAGAGGGCTGATTAACAACAACACACAGCACAGAATATTTCAAACTTTCTGTTTGTAGTGCAAGGTACACATCTTTTATTACATTCTGGAACTCATCCCAGGGTAGCACTTCAGGTTGTTTTCCCTGGTGATAAAGAAACACTGAGTGTTCTCATTTGTACTTGCTACCTCATGGGCATCTGTCACAAACAGTGTTTGCAAGAGCTTAGAACCGTCGGGTACGTGTCTGTTCCTACACTGCACTTTCCTTTCCAGTAGCTACATTATTAGCACCACTATCAGATCCCGGTTATGTAGGAAACCCTCCTGTAGTCAAGCAACAAACAATTGAATCAGCTATGAACTAGCTTACAATTCTCTGATCAAGGCCATTTTTGTACACCATCAGTCATAGCACCACTGAATTGAGTTTGTTGTAAGACAGCTACACCAACCTGTCAGATACTACCTTGTTTCAGAGGCTGAAGGGCTAAGGGGTTTAGCCTGGTAAATTCCTCCTTTCAGAATTACCAGGCAAACAAGGTTACTAACATCAGTTTCCAGTGTCTCAGTAGATGCATGATGTTTGGTGATGATTATTCTACAGTCACTTACTAGATAAACATCCAAGGGATCCTTTCTGAAGACAAAACTTAAAGAGCATTTAAAAAGTCTTTTTGGTACTATTCACACAAGTTACATGATGCATATTTTCCATGCATCAGCTACTCTGTAAATTATTACAGGCATACTCTTCAGGCTTGGAGGAGTGGATGCACTTTGAGCAGAGACTTTTAGCCCAAAAACTCTGAGCATCTTGAAGTAAAATTCTCATTCTCAGAATAAGTATCAAAAGCTGAAAATACCAATTATAATATACATGTAGTGGTCCAAACACAGCTGTCTGACAATGCTCAGTGGTAGTGTAAATTATAGACCATCCACCAGAGGGAAGTGTGTGCATACAAAGAAAAATAAAAAAATTGAAGGATGAATGAAACACACTCCTAATATTTAAGCCAAAGCAAATTCTATTAGAAATGTTTCTTAGCAGTAGCATAGACTTCCTGAGCTTGGAAAATTTTCAGAAGTTATTTGCCAGTCAGACTTGAGGTGACAGACCTAGGAGAAAGTTTCCCATGTGAAACTGTTGCACTACAATATAATATGCACACACACAAAAGACTTCACAGATTGACTTTTTTTGTTCAAACACAGAAATGCAGCTTAATTTTACTGCTGTTAAGAGAATGGGGCCAGAGCTTATGAGGTCCAAAGTCCAACTGCATGTTCATACATTAAAGGCCCCATCCATATTTGGTAACTACAGTAAGACACTGTTCAGCCACTGTTGTGTTTAGCCTGTTAGTAAACATACTACGCTGCTCCCAAATATTTGTTACATTTCCCATAAGGATCGTGTACTAATAGTGTAAATTTGACAAGTAAGTTAGAGACTTGTAGAGAATATTAAAGACAGCTTACAAACATCCTGAAGTTTTCATAGTTACCCAAGTGCCATATCGAGCTCCTCAGAACTATGCTCCCTAGGTAATGTTACCTATAATATCTGTGATATTAACACTAATAGCCTGTCTTCACAGTCTTACTCAAGGAAGCCTTAGCATTTCAACACCTCTCTGGGATCTTTTTTGAAACAGAATTCTCAGGCTGTTGCTGCAATTCCAAGATTGTTCTCTTAGTTAAATGAAAAATACAGCCAGAGGCAGAGGCCATCTGGCAATCAGACTTTGAGTGAAGTAGAGAAACATGTTTCTGAAAAACATAAGGACAGGTACTTCAGCAATTCGACCTGATCCGTACACCACTGGATTAGAACTATACTAATACTAATACCAGTAGTCGTAGAGAGAACAGCTTTTTGTCACCAGAAGTTCTGAAGAGGAACATACAAGTTCTTCTGGGGATCCTTGGTAGAATGAGAACTGTCTGCACAGTGTTGTAGTTACAATTAGAACACTATCAGCCTAGATTATTGTTACACAGTTTTTCACAATTATCCTAGTTTAAAGTAAGCAGAATGTCTAGTAATCAGTATAGCTGGTTTACTATCTAGAGTCTTTAGTTACCTAGGCTTTTAGTCACCTGGGTTCTCTGCAGATCAGGTCAAATTCTTAATGATCAGCATGTCATACAATAATAATAATCTAGATACAGACTGTTTCTATAACCACCTTCCTGTCCCTGTAGCACTGGACATCTCTCCTTGAACTTTTTTTTTTCTCCAATAAAAATCTGCAACTTGACTCAATCTAGATAAGCCACTGGCAATATATTAATGAAGAGGCCTTCCAAAGTTAATTCTGGTCAAATAATTAGGTGTATAAAGGTGATTTCTTTAGAAGAGATATTGCTCAGGACTTCCTTTCATTAGTGCATTTTTACAGGTGGTTTTCAGAAATTCCCTTTAGAATACAAACAACTGATTCGGGTTTTTCCCCTGTCCCATCTGTATTAAATGTAGTTAAAAATAAAAGGAAGTGTAATAATGTATTAGATTAAGTCCAAATTAAAAGCTTTACTACACAAATAGTATTTTGAAGAAGTAATACTTCAGTGGAGTTATTTTGGATTTGCTTCTGGACTCATTATACTCTTATGAGATCAAAACTAGATAAGCTGATTTGAGGGTGGTGGTGTTGCAATCCATTTTCTGGGTGAAAGATACTTTTGAACTTAATATTACACACTACATTTGCCAGGTTTGTAAAATTCTACCTCAACACTTCAGGAAATAATTTTTATCAGTCTTAAACTGAAGAGAACTATGCATAACTCCTTTTCCCTGTGTATCTTATCTGTAGAAAATACCCTTCCAGTTTCACTTCTGTGGCTCGAACTGTGGGCACTGCTGTTTTACTTCCTCCTTTAACATTTTAGAAAAGAACTACAATATAAGATGTTTTCACATCTGAGTAACAAAATACTTTCAGGATCTTTGGTAAGAAACTGAAGAATTTAGGATTCAACACAGGATTTGAATACTGCACTGACCACCAGGTTTTCTTGGAGATACAGTCATAGCCCATTGCTAGCATAGCAGGAGGACAATGCAATACATTTTCTCTCTGACACTGAGGATTTCCTCCAATAACCCTATATCCAAACTATTCTGATGGTTATTGTTTGACTAAAAGAGAGCAGTTTCCCAGAGTATTAGAAATACTATCACAGCCCACTTTATTGTACTCGTACAGTCTTACTATGGGACAAAAAGTGATTTCCTTTATGCCAGTGTGTTTCTAAAGCATAACCAGTTTTTCTGCCTATTTAGAAAAAAAAAGATAGCGTGAAGGGAGGAAGCACAATAACTTTTTATGCTTTGGAATGGAATTTCATGCCAAACATCTAATGCACTCTTTTTTGGTTATTTTATAAAATTGAGCTATTCCTACAAACAAGAGTAGAATAGCATAAAGAGGGTTTCTTTCTTCCCATAAAATCTGCTGAGGTACGATGGATGTATAACTAAAAGCAAATTCAAGTGCTAGACTATATTTTTATTTTTGCTTTGCATGCAAAAATGCACACTGTCTTCCTAACCAACAGGAACTGCCATATATGGCCAGATGTTTGAAAGAGTGAGGTTAGTATGTGAGCTCATATGCCACATTCGTCTACAGGCTATCAGTTAGAGAACTTTCTTGAGTAGTTCACTCCCACCTGCCGAATAAAAGCAGATTGCAAAGCACCGAGGATATTGGCAATCAAGAACAGAAGAATTTCCAGAATGACTCACGCTGAGGAAAGCAATATTCCTTCAACATGGAATATTGTGAGGTCAGTAGTCTGCATAATACTGAGCTTGTCATTTATTATTGGGACCCCTGGGAATTGCATCGTCATCTGGACTGTTTGTACAAAGATGAAGCAAGTATCTCCTTCAGTCCTGCTGATCTTGAACCTGGCCATTGCAGATGTCCTTGTACTGATTACTTTACCAATCTGGATTTACTCCTTTGCTGACTCCTGGGTTTTTGGAGTCATCTTCTGCAAGATACTGGTTTTCATTATTTACTGCAGCATGTATGCTAGTATATTTCTAATTACAGCACTGAGCTTGGAGCGGTTAATGGCTGTGTTTTACCCTTTCACAATACAAAGATACAAAACAAAAGAAAAGATTTCTTTAATCATGTTCCTGATTTGGTTACTGTCTATTGCTTTCGGCATTTCTGTCATTCCATTTCAAGAGACAGAAGAAATGAACGGTAGACTACTATGCACATGTCGCAACTACTCCTCTACTAGACAGAAAGTGTCATATCTTTTGCTGGAGACTCTTGCAGGTTTTGTAATTCCTTTTTTAATTATTTGCACTTGTTACATGTGTGTTGCAAGAAGAATAAGCAGAATGACTTACCCATCTAAGCAGCGATCGGAACGGCTCATTGCCAGCATTGTGGTGGCATTCATTTTATGCTGGTTTCCTCATCATCTCTTTAACATCCTAGATATTATTTCAATTCAGATAGAACACTCTAACCTGGAAATGGCTTTGACACTGGATGAAGTTGTAGACAAAGGAGTGTACATCTCTGGAGCTCTTGTATTCATCAGTAGCTGTATTAACCCTCTACTTTATGCTTTTGCTGCACGAAGATTTCAGAATCACCTGCGATTTGCCAAGATATCAAAGCTGTTTGAACAGATGAGTCATACAGTAACAGAGGAAGACAAGAAAAGAAGTTTGGTTGTAGCCAAACAAGATGATACTTTAGTAAGCACAGAAAATCTCTAATATGAACATAGACTTAGTGAATAATGTAGCTGTGTCATTCCTTCAGTAGTCCTCTCTCCTTATACTCCCTTTCTTTTACTAAGAAGTCCAGGTAAAGCTAGAGACAGGTAAAAGTTACTAGGGTTTGCTCTGTTTGTTATAAAAGAATTTGCATTGACAACCTAGTTCCTAAGTTAGTATTCAGATCATTAAATTAGCACTATTTCACTGTACTGAAAACCTCAAAGTACAAGAAATACAGCATTTTTACTTTCCAGTAAAGTTATTTGTGATTTCTAGAAAGTTTGAGTGGAGAAAAAAGAAAAGGACTGTATGTGGACAACTGAAACTTTCAAAGTTTAAACCTATTTTTCCTTCAGAATAAAGTTAGATGCTCAAAGGTCCTTATATAATCTAAGTTTTAAGAGAGCATACTTAAGTTGCTGATACCAGTAAGAGTGGTTTTAAAAGTATATATAAAACTTTTCAGTAGATGGAAATATTTAACTTTTTATTTCTTGTTTCATTTATATTTGAAAGGAGTACAGGTTGGTTACACAGTCAAGTACATTTGCTGAATTATCTAGTGTTAGTTTTCATAAAAAAACCCAGGAGGTATGACAATTCTGTGTGGTATAGCACACAGTTACAGACTTCATGCTATATTTCATGTCAAATACATTGCATACTTCAGTGGCAGTTAAAATATTGATATATTAAATATACATGTTTTGAGTATTCTCAAAAAAGTTTGATTCCATTAAGTTTCCAAGGTGTCTACTAAATTATAAAGGAATTGGATCAGGCTCTAGTAGGAGGGATGGAGAGAGCCTTGATGCTAGTTTTGTGTGTAAGAAAATGTCTAGTATAAGAACTTCACCTTGCAAACAAAAGCAGTATTTTTTCACCTCTTGCAGATTAGAATGGACTTTGTCATAAGAAACCAATAAATTCAGCATTTGCAAGGACCTTATTTTAGTTTTGTGAATGTGCACACTCACTATGAAGAAACTGCATGGCATCAATTGTTTGCTTTTCAGTTTTTTTATTTCAATTGTGCCTAACTTTTTTTTATGCTTACTCTTATTTTTAACTCAGTAATTTGTAATAGTAATCAGGAGTTATCTTGATCTTAAACATTGTAATTTCCTATATATTGTTCTGGACAGCTTCTAAGTAGTCATGGTACTTCTCTTTATAAAGAAATTACAAATACTAAGTAGAACTCAAATATCCTTGGTTGTTACATAATCAGATTTTGAAAATTGAATTGTATTAATTTAGCTCATAAGCAGAAATAAACATGGGGAAGTGAAATCTAACTTGTTCATGTAAGAATATTTCTCTAAACATTGCCTATATTTGTTATTCCTGATTGTTATAAAAGCAATTTTTAGTTTTCAATAGCAGAAAAGTCCACATCCCAGAGGCTTTCCACCAATAGGACTCCTTCACTGAGATTCAAGTAAATACAACTTTATCAAGACCTTACTTGCAGCAAAGAATAAGCTGCAGATGAAATCCCTTAGACTTTATCCCATCCATCTACCAACTCTTTTTCACCCCAGTAATGGTTCTTGAATTGCTATTCATATATCCACTCTAGCAATGTGGCATTATCTCACAATAAAATCAGCAACTTCAGTTATCTACTGCATAAAAAAAGTGAAGCTGTATTTCCCAGTATGTTCTTGAGATAGGAGTCCCTCACTATTCAACACCACCACAGAACAGATAAGAAGATAGTAGGCCCATGAGCACTGCAATTTAACTAGATTGCTAGTCCACAAGGAGCCAAGCATTTCACAATTTACAGGTTGGGAAAACACCCAAGTTTAGTACAGGCTACCTGACCGTATTTTTCCTTTTTCAGTCTGTATCCTGTACCTAGCTATAATCAGTCTTATTCGGATTTGGGTTAAGCCCCTAATCATATGTATGAGTGAAGCAGTCTTTTTTTGGGCCATTTGCTATTCAACAAGCCTTTTGGGAGCACTGACTGCATCAAGTGTCTTATCCTCAGCTCTGCGTTACCCAGGACAGAATACAATGGAGTCAGTGGCCAGATACTTACTCTGTGCTATGCTACCTACTGCAGTGGTGTTCAGATTTTATTTGGTTGCTTTTTTTGGTTTGTTTTTGTTTGTTTGGGGTTTTTTGGGGGTTTTTTTGGAAAGAATCAGTGGGTAAAGAATAGTGAGTCAGACCTTTTTGTTGTTTGTGGTTTGTTGCTGTTGGTTTTGGGGGATGTTTTCCTCTTTATTTTTTTCCTTTTTTGCCTGTCACTCCCAGGCAAGTGAACTTTGCTGCCCGGGCTGCATCCTGCCCAGCATCCAGGAAACTTAGGGGGAGCTACTAACCTAGATCACTAAATACACCCTAGGGAATAATGAAATGATTCGTTAAGGCAGTTTTGAATTGGAAGCTGTTACTCTGAGGATTCAGAATAATTTACTGCCAGGTGCTGCTGTTCCCCTGCTATTACAGTACTTAGTAGAGAGACCTAAACTAAGCTAACTAAACAATGACAATATTTTTTCATGATTAACAGACCAGAAAGTAGCACATTAGCTATTTTCTACTTCTGTGCTTTGTTAGTAGGTGGAATTCATTTTCTGTCTCCATATTGAATTCTCACACTTTTACTCACTGCAGGACTGAAATACTTGCAAGACGTGGTCAGGCAGCTAGAACCATCCGATGTTCATGTTAATCGCCTTGGACAGCTGCCTCCAGCAGTCCGATCTTTTAGAATTAGGTTTCTTTTGCAGGCTGCTTGAGGAGTGATAAAAGATGCTAAACCAGCAACCTTAACTAATTTCACTTCTCTACAGAGCAAACAGTTAATTCTTGCAATCAGTAATTCAGTGGGTTTTTTTATCTGTGCATATCAAAGTTTGACAACACAGCTGTGGTATAACTGAATCCACAAGAGTCAATGCAAGAGTCAGAGTGTGAGCTGATGACACTGACTGCTTATTCTATTAACAGGTAGACATCAGGCCTATCAATGTAGTGAGATTTATCTCCATCTAGGCTAACATGCTTTATCACAAAACAAGAATTCCATTCAGCCATCAGACAGTGGATATTCTCATCTCCTAAAGCAACAGATCCCAGCCGAACCAAAGACATAGCATAGATTTGGTCCAAGGTGCTGCATCATATGCTAGGGATGCCTCATGCTTCTTGTTGACTACACTACATATCCATTTTATAGATTATACTGGAAGTTGATAGAAAGCAGAGAGTTTCCTGATTGTTCAAAGCACTAACTTGGTGGCCAAAGCAGAGCTGACACACTTGAAACCTTTTGAGAAAAAATGAGGTTTCATCTTCAAGTTCCTCTTATTTTTCTTACTTCCTAACTCCTTGTTTATGAAGTCTGTCTCTGTGGTTTCAGTGTCCAGCTATTTCTCATGACACAGCAAGGAGGAAGGCTGAGCTAAGAGAAGGCTGCTTCAGTCACCTGAGTCAAATCACCTCACATTACACTGAAGTCCAGGGAACATCATGTGGAATCAGTGCAACTCTGCTTAGAACACCAAGTTCTAGGAGGTGACCAGATGGTTTGAATTTCTTATGTTTGTAAAAAATAATCTTCTAACATTACACCAGTCTGTAACCTGCTGTGAAGATTCTATGGGTATACATCAGGAATTTATCACATTTATTGTAGTAGGATCATGTTGCATAAAGTGAATTCATTAACAGGATTGACAGAGAGCCTGAAGTAGTTTTAGTTCATATATAGCCAATACACAAGAAGGATAAGAACACAAAGGAAGTGTCACTCTTACAGCTTTTGTTGTCAGCTGCCATCAAACATTAACTTATTTTACCATGATTCTTACAGTAATTACAGAGGTCTGGATTAAAACAGTGGAGTTTTGTGGATATTTAGAGGCAACTTGTAATTTAAGAAGTAACATGAGGGAAATCACAATTATTTACAGGCAGAAACAGGTCAGCTGCATTATACTAAAGAAAAGGGTTTTTTTCTTTAGCAAAGCCAGCAGAAGGAGAACAAAAGTTAAGAGTCATTCTAAAGACAGTTAAGACTGCAGTTACGGAACTCTTACGACTACTTATTGCTAGAAGTAAAGATTTGTAGGCACAACTTGGGTGAAAGGAGTATAAGAACCTGGAAGCTAACAGGTGGTGTGAAGACTACATAAACATACAAATTCTTTCACATTGAAGAGTCTGATCAATAGTGACTACTTTAGAAGGTGCAGAATTAGGAAACAGACAATGGTGAAGCTTTTCCTCTGGTTGTGTAGCCTACAACTCCTGTATTACTCCCTTCCCTGCACATATAAGGAAAAAACTGTATTTGATTGGAGTGGAAAGCAAGTGATGATTAAGAAGAATAGAGCCTTAGAATTAAATTGAGAAGCTCAGCTATGAAAGCTGAGTATACAACGGAAGAGAGAAGTGAGAATTATTTTGTTGCAAGGCAGTTTCAGTTTTTGTAAATGCTTTATTGTAAGATCCTTTTATCTCTAAACCAGTTCTTTATTGGAAAACTGACTAGTTCTCTATGGGATGGTAATAGGTTAAAGAAAAAAGTCCAATAAAACACAATTTAGAGACATAACCCTGTGCTCTGAAAGGGGGAGTAGCTTGTGCTGCTCCTGTTAGCATTAAGAGTTGGGTATTATCAGGGCTATGATGATGGGCACTAGGATTTCAGAAAGTTTACAGTACTAGGAATATGCTTGCACTGATAGATATGGAGATAGGAGAATTGTATTCTATTTGATTCCTTCATGGCTTCTTTCCTTTCAGGCAATTATTTTAAGTTATGCTGGTTGTTCCTAGTAAGGATTCAACATTTTAAACTCTATTCATCTAAGTTGAAAAAAGGTTCAGATGAGAAGAAAATTATTTCAATGGAATGTGTGAAGTCAGTAATTTCAGTGATGGATTTAATGGAAAGGATGCTATAAGGTCTTCTAGTACAGACTAAACAGTCACAATTCTCAAGAAGATTAAACATGCTACAACTGCAAAAGCTACTTAATAGAATCTTAATCAGCTACCTGAACTGCATCGATTGCAAAAGTAACAGGTTACACAATTGCAGTCAAGGCTAGAGTGTAAGTACTAACAGCATGTGCAAGGAAGTGCAACACTATTTCCATTTACTATTAACTAGCAAGCAGTGCTAACTGTACTGAGGCGTCTAGAAACATTATGGACATCCATAAATACAATACATTAAAGTGATGTCCAGAGGGTCTTAAATCAGAAGATTAGTAGTTTGCAGAACTGTCAGTAGTTCTTAAAGTGAAAAAAATCTGACCTCTTGTTTTTATATAGCAGCCCTGTTTATGATTAGCACATAAATTTAAGGCTAAATATTTCCTTTTCAAAGAATTACTAATCTGAAGCATTATTTATGGCCTGTCATTAGCCTGGAGGTATCACCATAAGAATAATACTAAAATAGTTATATAAAGATCACTTCTAGTCATTGACACCTCATGCTGTGGTAAGATGTGGCAGTGTAGACAATCTAAAAATGTGTTCCAGATTCCATGTGGTAGCTGTACTACATAACTTCAGCTGTTGCTGTAATATTACCATTCACTGGGTAGCTCCCTATTGAGCTTGGTGAGTAGTATCAGAAACTTAAAAGTCACAGACTTTTTTCATAACTAATGAATTAAGTTTGTGTCCATCAGATTTAAAAATAAAGCCACAAGCCTTCAGCCATGGTGTTGAAGGGAGCATCATGTAATTAAAACTGAAGGAAGCATTTAGCAGAACAATTTTTTACATGCTTTGGTCTCTTCTGCCACCATGTGGCTCTTCTATTTTATAAGTTCAGCCAATTTATAAAACACTTAAAGACACTGAAATAGCTGGTGAGGTACTTTGTTCAGTGTTTTAGTTGTGAACTCTATTTAAAGGTTCACATCATTGAGGTAGAAAGGCTCACAAAAAAAACCCCACGACAGGGTATTAAGCATCCAAGTCCTGTTCATTTAGAGTGATCTTCATTCTTTTACTTACTCTTCAGGACCCCAAGCCCATATGATTTCCAACATTGCATAAATTAGGCTTCCCCTCCCTACCCCTCCAACAAAGCCTTCAGTAAGCAGTTTGAGCTAGACTCTCAGCTAGACTAGCTACTTGAATAGCTTGTCTCATTTAAGGTGATAGCATTGATTTCTAGGCTCTGGGTACTTTTGAGGTGCTCTCAGAAGGTTTCAAAAGGTCTTGAACTTCATTGTGATAAAATTAGGAATCTTTTTTGCAGTCTTAAAGATGTCCATGATAACAAAATCACAAAAGCTTTGCCTTTAAGAAATAAAGGAGAGCTGTTAAAAGAGAAAACAAGACCAAAAGAGATTTGATTCTCAAGTCCCCTTTTCTCTATTGCAATGTTTAGTTCCTATATGTAATGCTTTTAGAGTCTGTCTATGAACAAGTCTTGGCTTAATCCTCTTACATTTATCACATCAAATAGCATTACAGTAATTGATTAATCCTACTTTTGAAAAGAACACAATCACAAGAAAGTGATTTTGCTGAAGAAGGCCTTATAAACACTTCTAGGAAGAAAAAGCTCATAAACGGAAGGGTTCTTTTCATATATTTCCTTACATATACATTCTACTCCAAGACTTGCATTTTCTATTACACTAAAACCCAGCCATGCTCCATTACCCACCTTACTTTGCTCTGTGATGAGAAAAGTAACACAAATACTGAAGATTTTCTTTCTCTGGAGACTCCTGTTGTTCATCATCATGCAGACAGGGCTTGTCCAACAGTCAAGCCAGGAAGGCAGGTTGTATGGCAGGGTCAGGTCCACTGAGAGTAACCAGCATCAGATACAGCCCAGTGATCACCAGGCAGGACCACAGTGGTTAGTCAGGGCTGAGGTCAAGGCAGGAAGGCAGTCTACAGATCAGGGCCTGTATCAACAAAATACAAAGACAAACACAAGCAAGACTGAGATTAAGGGGCTAGGACTGAGTTTATATGGACTCCAGGACCTATGGGAAGGGGTGTGGTGTAGAGAATTCAGGTGGGTCTGCTCAGGGTCATTAAGGGTTATTAGTGCACTCAGGGGTCTGATAGATTCTCAGCAGCAATGGAAACACAAAAGTACAAGAACAGGGTTATTCATGGAATTATCCATCAATATATGGAAATTATTCATAGAATAATGCCCATAAGCCTCAATTGTGGTTTCATGTAATGGCTTAAGTTGGACAAATTTGTATAAAGAGGTGGAGCCTCAGAGGAAAAATGACGGTGGTTTTGCATTTTAGACTTTCAAGGTTGTCCCTGTTTCACTAATATTGATGCTCCTTGTAAATTTATTCTTATATCTGAAGAAGAATTTTAATACAAGAAATTCAGAATCTTTCATACATCTAACCCTTTTTGGTCCTTAAGTCATCAGGTCTTACCACAGCTTTTCTGTGTGTGGAACACATGGAGGTATTTTACTTCCTCTAACTTACAGAAAATTAAGTCTCAACTTCCCCTTATTTGAAACAGAAGTAAATTCTCTGAGTGAGGGAGCTAGGAAAGCTACACTGAGATGTTATCACAAAATGCACAGAGAATTTCACCTGCTTTGGGTCAGTGAGCTTTGACTGGACTTAACCAGACTACTGAATAGCCCAATGTAGCTGTCAGGTTGGCCGTGTGATATGATCTTTCATTTGATTTAGATGAATGCCACTGGTTGAATAAAGTTAAACATTTGGTGTCCTGAGCACAACAGCAAAAAAAAAAAAAAAGCTTGTTATGTGTTTAAAAACATAACTGCATTTTCCAAGCATCAAATTCATATTGCATTAGCTATAAAATACTTGTTTCCTTGTTGCTATATAATTTTACACACATAGTTTTAGGCACACTGAGGTAGTTTACAGAGAGAAAGACAGTGGCAAATAGATACACCTCCAAATGTCCCACCTCACTGTTACTTTCTATAGGCTGAGAAAATGCTGTCATTTTCTACATTTGCAGGCAAAATGAAACACACAGAGTGGCATTGAAAGTGTGAGAAGTGAAGTTTCATACTTTCGCAGCTAAGTATAAACATAGGCTTACTTTTCACCTCCGCTGCTTCAGACAAAACCACATCTTTTCTTTCTGATTCTTCCCCTTTCTGCATGGAAAGTAGATCTCTATCATTCCTGTTGAAGAAGTACAATGGTGTGGTAAAGGCTGAAACTGTGATGTGGAAACCCAGTTTGATTTGTCTGAATTGGAAGTTAAAGTTTAGTCCCTTAAGCCAGCAACTTCCCATATTTTGATTAGTATTGTAGTTTATTCAGTTCTTCAAAGAGCTGTATTAAAAGAATAGTAATTACTTAAAAATTCAATGGCAGGAAAACCTAGGGATTTATCTTGTTCTATAATATCATGAACCGCTTTGAACAGTTAATTATCTATCTCTGAAATCTGTTGTTTAAACACTAATTGTGGATGTGTAATTAATGATTACATGGTAGCAAATAAACCAATACAGCATAAAACTATTTTTTCTTTAATGAAGAAGGATTTTAACCTGTACAGAGTCTCAGGAAATGGAAAATTGCCTTTTTGCAGTGGTTAACAGACTTGAGGAGATTCCTTTCAATCAGCAAGAGAATAGGGGGATGTCGTAGTAAGAGAGACAGTGAAAATAAATATTTCTGTACAAAAGTTATAACTGGTCTGTGGAAACCACGGCTGCACGTGTTCATGGAAATAAGAAGTGTTGCAGAAATTTCAGAATGCTTTAATTTATGACCAGTTTTACAAGCTAAGGCACTGATAGAAGGTAAGCCTACCTACTGCCTCAGGATATAAACCGGGGGTCAGGAGGGCACTCCTTTTAATGTCCCAACATTACCTGTAGCTCAGAAGAACGTTTTTCTTTGTATTTTTTCTGAGTAAAAGTCACATTCCTAGAAACTTTAGATGGTTGATGATTCTGGACATAGGGTTTAGTTTTGTACTTAATATAAAACATTTCTGTAGGAATGCCATTCTGCCTCCAAATGCAAGTGGTAGGTAAGAGCAAATTGCAGGTGCTGCCTTCACGACCTGCGTGCAAGCAAAAACCCTTTGCACAAGGAGCACAGCCTCTGTCTGGGGGAGTAGGGAAGGGAGGTATCCAAGGCTACTCAACAAGTGTCAGAGGAAGAGTTAGAAAAGTGTAATAAGTATATATCTAACAAAATTATCAACATATAGCACAGTAGGCAAAATACTTCAAAATTTCATTGTTAAAAGACTCGCTGGATTTTCATAGAATTGGTATTTTGGGGAGGTAGATTTCAACATGTCTCAGAGGTCAGACTGGAATCCCAGGTTGGTTATTCTTACATTTACAGAGAATATTGTATGTAAATATCCTTCTAATTTTCTGGTATGCTGTGTCATAATTTATTGTTTTAACACCAGACCTCTAAAATAATGTTTCAGATTGGTTACATATTTTCTATTTAGATGTAATTAACACAATAGTACAGGACAGATTTTTTGTAGATGAGTTTAATTTTTGGCAAATTACCCTTCAGGGAAACCAAGGAAGCCAAAGGCTACATCTTCTATGCATCCATCTAAAATGGATTTCCTTCTCAGTCTACAATATATCTATCTCAGGTATTACCTTAGTTTCTGGTATTTAGCTTTCTTCAGGAATATAAACATCATCCTCCAAGTCAGACTGCCCACTATGAACCATTGCATTTAGGAAAAAGAATCCCAGGGGAAACTGGTTTTGCTGCCGTATTATTCATGCCTTCACAGCTCTCCATTTTCCACCCTGTTGCTCAGGGTGTTGAACTGGGTGGATGCTGCAGGTGACACACAGCTCTCACTTAGCTTTCTGTTTTATGTAATACACCCATCTCATTGCCTCTGGCACTTAATTATTTATAACCTACAATATTCACGTATTCACTAGAATAGGGAGAAGATGATACATATTTGGAAAAGGTTTAATGAGCTCATTAATTGTTTTACCTCTTAATCAGCACAGGGGATCAATGGGTGTACACTAACAGCTTGTGTGCACATCTGCATGTGTACACATACAGTTCTACATAGGAAGAGATTGCATGTATAGAGTGTCATGTGTTTTTCACAGGATAAATAAATTGTTACAAATCAATCAAATGAGTAAGTTATAAAAGCAAGGAAAATCCCTAATTATGCAAGAAGTTTGTTCCTACATAACTGTTGTGTGCATTATTTACTCTCATTGACTTTAATATGACCACTCCTAAGCTTAAAATTAAGTATGTGCTATGCGTTTAGATCTTCAGAGGAACCAGAGTATGAAAACTTTCCTAAACAGAAAGGTAGTACCACGTATTTTTTTTTCTTCTGGAATAATTTCCCAAGATGTATTTTATTTTGTCTGATGGTGTTTCTGATATCTGCAACAGTGTCTTCACATGTGTAGTCTATTGCCATGTGCAAGCATGTTAGAAATACGAGCTACATATACTATCTAAAGATACTGAAAAGTTGTAACTCCTAGAAGGAAATAATTCTGTATAATAAGAAAGAAGAGCCCAACATGGTCACCCAGCCTGAAAATGTATGTATTGTACACAAGTTCCCATTGGCTAACAAAATATCATAAAGTCCACTTTTGTTCAGTAATAGCACATAATAAACTAGAGAAAAAACAGGTTGTGGACAACTTCTGCACAGCATGTGATGTGCTGAATCTGAATGTTCACACCCTAGCATGCCCTGTAGTAGCTTGTTTGTACATCTGTCCTATAGGCACAGGAACCTTGTTTCACCTTTTGCTCAAACTTCATTTAAGAGGTGCAAGCTCCACAATAGTAGAAATAGAAAAAAAAAAAATAGTACTGAATGGGCTAAATTTAGTCTGATACCACACAAAGCCTTCCTGACTAAGGTATCTAGAAGTATATATCAGGTGTATTAAAAAAGCAGGGAAATTTTCAACATATAAGTATACAAATAAAAAAATTCTGACCACCTAGAAATGAGAATTTGAAAATGCAGATTCCAATTTACTTGCATAATGTTAGGTATTGAGATTAAGAATAAAACTCAACAGACGTAATGAAATGTGCAATAAAAACCACAAGTGTACAAATCTAATGCGAGTTTCCACCGGAAGGCGCGTGATACTTCAAATACTAGAACAAAAAAAGCAGTGCTGTGGAGCAAAATAGGAAAGGAGAGATTGGCAGCAGAGGATTCTAATTTACTGAAACGTTTTGGGACATGATTTGGTTAAGGTAAATAGAAAAGACATGAGAATCTGAAGATACAAGTTTGAGAAGTGTTCAGGAATAGTAATAGCCCCTCTCCGATGTACATGGCAGCAGTGGGACAGTTCACACCATCTAACTTAAGGTATTTAAATGAGGTAGCTAAGCTACGAAACTGGCTCCCGATGACTTCAGGAGATGTCTTAAATTATATTAAAAGGTTGATGCTGCTGAAAACGTCTTCTCTATCCCCTCTGCCCTTCTCCTGTAACCCTCTCTGCTCTTGGCTGTGTGATCCCTGCTTACCTTGAGTCACCTCTGGAACTCATCTGACTGCAGGTAGTTAAACCTGATAAAACAGCAAAAAAATTACCCTTGCCCACCTTCCAAAGGTGTACTTTCTTGCCAGGTTAGTGAGTTTTGTTGCCTGACCTTCAGATTGATCAGATAAACCCCAGAGGCAACAAAAGAAAATGTGGGAGTAAAGAAGATGCTAGAAAGGGGGGAAAGGCCCTCCCTCCAAGAACTGTTAATTTGGTTCAGCCTCTTGTCACCCTCTGGACTCCCTTTTAACCTGTACTATGAAGAGATCTTTGCTTCTAAATTTAGTTAAAATCATTATAGATCTAAAAATTAAAAACAAAAAAAAGAAAAGGCAAATTGTGCACAGCACTACCATGACAATAAATGAGTATAAATGTAATTTAGGCTTCTGGCACATGGATATTACTTAAACAACCACAGAAGAGATAGAACAATCACCATCTTTCTGTCTCATGTTCTTAATGCAATGCACAGAGATTTATTTAATTTTGTATATTGCAATAGCTGTAGCAAACTAATTTAATGAAAGAAATAAGAAGCAAGACAGAGCAACAAGTCTAGTTATTTGCATACTTAGTAGACTTCCTGAAGCTAGAAATAAACAGTGGTTATGGTATCAAAATTCCTTGCATGCAGTCTGCCTCTCCACCATTAACTGGCAGTTTACTGTAAGCATGAAGGAAAATCATGTCTCGAGGTTGCTTTTTAAGTTGAATATTAATTAGTTTGAGCAGGGTTTTCTAGGTGAAAGGTGGGTTTTGATATAAATAAATAAGCAGCAAAAATTGTCATCTAGCTAGAAGTATTGGGATGACAGGTAAAGACAACTGTGGAGGACCAACCTACCTGAGGCCTGTAAATGTGAGGATGAGGTAGGGGCAAAAAAGGAAAAGTGATAGCAGAACCTCTGGCTGAATTTAACAGCATTTTGAAAGATTTAGTTTAAATCACACTATGTGTATGACCAATGTATAGTTTTGGTACTGTCCTGATTATTGCCAAAGCAAGAGCAGATTGTGCAGAGTCAGTCCACAGAAATGTTGAAAAAATGAGGAATTTGGAGCATGGATGCACAGTTTTTTTCTCTCAGCACCAAAGACTGTTTAGGAAGTTTGCTCACCCTGTGCCTCTGTCCTCATGCACAGCCCTTTCTGGTGATAGTACAACTATTTGTGAACCTACACGGTTAAGAAGATCAGAGAAATTATTTGTGTTTAAAATAATCCTTTTTCTTTGGGGTATCTTAACAAAGTGATTAAATATCAAGAATATTAGGAAAATGTCTTACTTTCCTTCAAGCGTTTGAAAAGTACATTTTTGGATTCACATATTTTCACTGTAGGAACGTGCTTGCTTTATTGTTTCTCTAGAAGCCACTAGAGAGCAGCAGATTTCAAGAGTGGTCAGGCACAAATGTCATTATTAAATTCACATCAAGAGGATCGGTCAGGTAATTATAGTAAAGGAAGCAGAACTGGGATGTGCCTTGCCTGATTTTCTTGCAGATACATTGTTTGTCTTCTTGCTGTAATTGCAAATAGACAGTACACACTTCAAGATGTAGTCCTGCAGGTTTCAGAAGCTCCTAAAAGTGTTGGATTTTTTTAGAAGTTCCCTGTATCTTTTATAGAAGAGTAAAATCTTGTAAATTTGTTTTTCCAGTTTTAGAGTATCTCTTTGGTCCACTGTTTTGATCTCCTGAAAATGCATCTCAAAGTAATAAGAAACCTTCATCTTTTTGTTAGTGGGATTACAAGCTTTCCAGTGAATGTGACCGAACATACCAAACATATTTGCATGCTGACAGGTGGGGTAGCTATTCTCCCCTTGGGGCAGGGTTGGTGGATCTTGGGTTGTGAGTAAAAACATGCCTGTTGAAGTGAGTAATTGCTGCTGGGAAGAGCTTACTTCAACAGTAGTTTTAGTCAGGCTAGCAATGAAGCTGGCTCTTCCCTTTGTGTCAATTTAGAATGCAAATTAAGAGAATCAGCTGAAAAATCTTTTGTCAGAATCCTAACCAGGCCAAACAAAGTGGTTGTAGCTTTTGAGAGTTTAAACTTTCAGGTTGCCAAAGGAATTATTAAGTAAATACTTTAAATGCAGCTTTCCTTTTTCACTGTGATTATCATTAGTTTTTACATATGAACTAGCACATGTGGGTATAAAATGAGAAGAAAATTGCTTGGTTCTGTTCTTAACTTTGCCTTAGGACTTGGTTTAGTGATCTGGTCCAGCGTAGCTTCAGCTGGCTCACGAGAGATCTCTAGACTTGCATATCTGCTACTCTCTGTGATCAGAGAGGATGACTAACAGCTCAGGCTCGAGAGCAGGGACTCGTTCCTTTGACCGACTGCAGCTGTTCACATCCATATTACCTACCTTGCTAGTTTGCAGGGATGCTGTAGCCATTCACACAGTGGTTGCTGAATTTATGCATCTTTTTGAACATATTTTTCTATATTTTACAGCCTGTCATGTTAAAGAACACCAAAATCTGTAGAAGGGAAAAGCAGATGAAGAAAAAACCAATCCTGATTCTGTGATGATGCTGAGTTTCATTCTCTCGTTTCACTGATGCAATACTGCAGTAACACCAGTATTAGTGGGATGTTTAAAGCAAAGAAGATTTCCAAATAAAAATGCTCTTTACTTTATATAACTGATATGTTTTCCTAAGCAAATTATGACAATTTACATCTGGTACGAAAGTTTTTTATGAGACACTAAATGAGATCCTCATTTTCCCATGGTTATTATTTACCCTGGGTCAGGGTGCAGGTCTCCCCGGGTCGCCTGGGCTATCCTCAGTCAGGAGCCAGTTCCACAGCAATTTCAAGATGACCAGGATGATCTCTGTCAGCAGAGCAGTAGCTCCATCCCTTCCAACCCCTGCCGTCCACATCCTTTCCCCATAAACCACAACCTTTCACCACCTGATCTGGGGATTATATTTGCTCTTATCTGACCCTGTCAGAATCCACTTAGTCAGATTTTCCCACCTTTTTATTATTGACTTTTTATTACAGCCATTCTTGCTGTCAATATTCAAGTCATCGTTTTATATAATAGTAATTTTCTGAAGAAAGAAAAATTCCAGTGGTGAGTATTACAGCAGTTTTCAGTCCTGAAGCAGTCTCCTAAGTGGAAAGGGAACTTTCAGGAGCTGTCCAGATGTTGTAGAAAGGGAGGCTCAGGGACCAGTCATTGGCTGTTTTCTCGTAATATACAAGAAATATATAAATTTCATCAACTCGAAGTGTTGACCTCTGCTAAAGCAAATCAAGTCTTACAAGCTTTTTAAAAGAAACTTAGTGAAAAATAATTTTCTACTAAAACATTTTTGGAGAAAGAACCATTCCAAACTACTTTACTTAAAAGCAAAGTACAAAATAAATGGTAAGAAGGGTTGTATTTTTTTTAACAATGGCTTTGATAGAATTACGTAGACTTTTTCTCCAATTTGTATATTAATGAAAAAAGAACCTCAATTGTTTTGGTTTTCTATTTGCATTTAAAATTTAATTTGGAGAAAAACCTCTTTCTGACAATATTGGATCAGTCTTCTGATGAAAGTGGCAGCTATTTTGGAAAAAGGCAAAGCCAAGGGTTTTCTTACTTGCAGTCATCAGAAGCCCCTGACCACTATGATAATTAACCCTAACCCAGTATGATAATTACATTTCCTACCTAAATTGTCCCCTCTAATTTCAATTAGACAAGGTTTTCTCCTCTTTGTGTGTTACTGGTTCCCTCCCTTCAGGCAGCTGACTTACACTTCAGGCATGACCACATTGCAGAATGGCACAGGCCAAGCCTGGAAAGAGTGAGCACCTTGTAAATGCTGTCTACAACCTCCTCTGTGTCTGGAGTGTAGAAGCAAAAAGCAATGGAAAGGTGAGGTCATGCTGTTATGACCAGACAGTAGCATGGGAGTAGAGGCTAGTAAGACATCATTTCACATTCTAATATTCAGTGTTTGGTAGTATGATAGTACTCAGTATTCCAAATCTGAGAAGGTAACAGAAATACACTGCAAGGCAGCAAAAGGCTAATAAATTGCAGCTAATATACAGACACCTTAACTTGCAGGAGATTGACCATCAAAACTAAAAGTCAATTCCACCCAGTTTGCACTAGCCAGGGAGGAGATAATGAATAAAATCTGGACAGCTCAATCTTCTCTGTCCCTACCTGAGGGCTTACCATCTGATAGGAAATATCTGATGTTTTATGAAGCTATTGTGATCCACAATCCTATGACAGAACAAAGATCATGGAATAAACTAGGAAAAATTAAAGGAGTTTTGCCACAGATCCCTTTGATCCATGATGATCAGTGTTTGCTGTCATATGAGGTTCTAATCCAAATTCAGGCTTTACCTCTGGATTTTTGTCATCAGCAAACTGTGTAGCTGCTTTCCAGTAATATGACATTCATGAGGAAAGCTGCAGTCCTAGGTGAAGGAATAGAACGGGATTGTTTTCAGTGTCCCTGAATTCTAACATTTTGTGTCAAGAGTAGCACGGCACTTTCAAGGTGGTTTATGTCCTTTCCTTCTTGTTCTCACTTCCTTCATGTTCTTGCAGTCACTAGGAAAAAGCTCTTAATGTCTAAATGTGTTGGGTCAGAGCATTTTCTTATTGGTACCTTCCTGACAAGCTTGTTTTGTTTGACAACACTGTTCATATAAGAACTTGGAGAGACTTCCAATGGTGGGAAGTGTCCCATTTTCATTTTTATTGCTTTCTATGAGTAAAGAATTTTCAGATTTGAATTTTCTGACATTTAAGTTTTTACAAAAATTAAGAAAAAATAGTAATAATAAAAATAAAAGGAAACCAATATTCCTGTCAGAGGCAAAATTTGGAGCACCACATTTTTGAGATGTGATGAACCATTGATTGAGAGATTAACCAGGAAAAAAGGCAAACTAAGATATGCTGAGATAGTAGTGCAGGGTTTCCAGCTTTATTGAAGTGTGGATGGACAAACAGACTGGGCAATAGGGAATTTTGAAAAGCAATCTCTATTACATTCAGTTGTACTGGATAATACTCCGAGAATAAATAGTTTCTTTCCTTTTACATCACAGATTTATATGGAAGAATCTCAGAAGAAGAACAAATATTTATTTATTTATTTACCAAATAAATAGATGTAATTCCAATTAACATAACAGAAGGCCTATCTGTGTGTACACACAGCTGCTCTATCAGAGTAAAACATCAACAGGAATGCCACAAAGGAAATTACAAAGTAATTCAATTCTTACCCATAACAAAGGACCAAATATCACACTTGATTACCAATCTTATTTTACTCCAAAAGATATATAGATGAGTACTTCAGATTGTGACTCTCTCTGTTCTGTACTTACTGATGTTATCCAGAGAATCTGAAATCACCTAGAAGCTTTTTTCCTATACAGCTCAATTAAAACCAGAGAGATTAGCTGAGATGGATGACTGTCAAGCTTGGAGAGTGCTGTTATCAATTCAGTGACCAGCAGTGCCTTCCTAATGAATGGCCTTGTCTCCAATTACTGTGCCATCACCTGTCTGGATACCCAGAGGGCTTGTTCCCCTGCCACCGGTGAAGGAAATACCTCTGGCCTTGGGCCACTGAAGAAAAAAGTAAAGAGGTCTTACTATGCTTTGTAAGAAAAGAGGGGAGTAAGGCAGGAAGAGAGGTAGAAGTAGTTACAATGCAGTCCTGGTTTAGTAAGCTCAAAGACAAACTGAGGGATCCCTATATTAGTACCTGGGGTCTATGCAAATTGCTTTGATTCAGATTCCCATTCAGATATGGGAAATTTGTATGAATACCTTCTGTAATTTCACAGAAGTTCGAGGGAACTCTAGGTGAAAACTCACATAAAATACATTCCTCCATACAGCTCAGAATTGCACAGTGTAAATATGATATAGCAGCAGGTGTTTTATAACAGCAAGAAGTTTAGAGAGTCTGCAGCTTTCTTTCTATGACATAAAGAGTGTTGGTGGTTCATGACATCTTTGACATACAGAGACAAGAATTTTGCTGGCCTCATCATGAGAACTAACTTTGGGTCTGAAGCAACTGATGTGTTTAATGATGCCCCCCTCTTTACCTTCCCAGTCTGAAAAATTGATTACTAATTTACTATCCAGTAAACTAATTTACTATCCAGTCTGAGTGTGAATAGCTGACAGGTCTGTTATCACCCTTGCAAACTCATTCTGTAAGGTGTTGCTCAACACTGTCTTGACCACATTAGATGGGTCAGATACTGTTTCACTAATTAATTCTGCCAGAGTATCACAAATCAGCTCCTAATTGTGTGCAATTAGAAGTTAAGCAACTGAGGCTTACATTTCCAGCAATAAGCTCAATTTTGATCTTCAGAGCATATCTCAAGTCTCCATCTTTTCACTTAAACATTTCAGAGGTAGTCTAGCTACTCTTCTGACACTGGCATCCCCAACACCTGGCTCTTCTGACTCAGATGAAAGAACAGCTAAAATGATTTGTGTAGTGCAAAAAGTTTCTTATGTGCAATTGCTATACTGGCTAGAGTGCTATTGTAGGTTCACAAATGGTGGATTTTTGAAGATGTTAATCAAATAGGAGTTTATAGAAAACTTTCACATTAGATTCTGAGATGCCTCGGAAGTCTTGCATTGGTTCATCATGGGAAATTTATAGCATCTTTGAAGAACAAATGTATAATGTCCAAATATCACTGGTAAACTTAATTTTTTCTTCCCCTCACATACTGTACTTGGGACAAGTCAAGCCCCCTGTGGCTAGTTCTTCTTTCTTTGCTTTGGTTTTAGGCATTTTCTTTAAGACATTACGAGAATGTAAATGTTTCAGGATCAAATCAACTTTCATCACATAGGTCAATGTTATTTGCTTAATTTCTTTCTGCTGTCTTTCTTCATCATAGGCCAGCATGTGGTCAAGAGTGTCCTGGACAACACTGTGCAAGGTATGAGCAGGTACCTGCTGCAGCTGGAGCCCACAAAGTTATAGCCTGGGGTAGCTCCTATGGTGAACCACTAGAGGCTGCTCAATAAATGCAGCCCACAGCCTCGCTCCTTGTCGAGGGTGGATGAGATCATGTGTACGTCTGAAGAAAAACATTACTAGAGCAGCTGCCTCAGACACAACATGTTCTTCCCCATGGGGATAGTGAGGAGTTAAAAGAATAGGAGTAAAAAAAAAAGTGTCCATTTCCTTTACCGATTTCTTCATCATTTTATTTGCTGTTAGAAGGGTTGCAGTTGCTGGTTGCAGTTGAAGACAAGGTCTTGCTGACTAATTGTATTTCTACTACACATAGACTGTTCTGATTAATGAATTGAGAGGAAAACAAAACAAAACAAAAATGTATATGCACAGGAACAAGTTAAAACTCCAGCAAAACCATCAAGGGATTTAATCCTCGGGCATCCTTCTGAATAACTGCTTTGGGAAAAAAGTGTGCCTGTATATACTTACATAATACACATTTTACTATCTCTGTGTGTAGGTATAAATACATATGCATGTTTTTGAGGAAAGCATTCCTAACAAATCTGTTAATCCTTCTGCCCTTTCTTTTCCATCATCCACTGGAGCTTCTTGTTAAACTCAGATGAGAAAGAAGTTGTGTTCTGTTTACTGGAACCCCTGTCTTTTAGGTGATTCTACCAGCAGAATATTTTTATGTTTAGCAAGGTCATACCAGGAATCACTGCAGTGGTAATAGAATGGTATTAAAACCTGGATCCCTAAACTTCAAAACCATTATCTAGGACCTTTCCATCCAAGAAAAACAAAAACTATATAGATGTCATGAGTTTGGATAATCAAAATTAACTATGTTGTAGAAATGAATGAAATTTACCAGAACCTAAAGACAGATTCAAAGGAAGAAGTAAGAAAGTATCAGAGGCAAATGTAGGCTGTAGAATGACCTCCCAAAATGGAATCCTGATACTTTGATAGTAAACTGAGTATTGTAGAGCTGAAGGGACAGTAGAGTCCGAAGCTTACTAGTAGTTCAGTGCTGATTCTTCTGGGGTGTTAAATGTTGCATTAGTTAAGCAATAGCAGTTGAGAAAGAAGCTGTTTGCTGGACTTTAGCAGGTGATTGGGGAAGGTTCAATGGCCTGAGGCTGCTTTTGTTATTACAAGGTGGGATGGGGAGGGGAAAAGCTGGCTGCATGGCATTTATTCAGGGGCAGAGCTGGCTAACAAATAGGGATAGGATGTTCCTAAAATGTCTGTTCCAGCCATCACCTTGGATTCCCTTCTTGTAAGCCTGAATCACTTTGTGGCAGACTATACCTAAAGCAATGGTTCAGAAGGGCATGTCTGTGCATACTGATATAGATGCACGTTCAAAACTACCTGAAGGGAACACTAAAAATACATATCCTCTTTTATCTGATATGCTGAAAAGATCTGTCCTTCATACCATCAAGTTGTGTGGTAGTCTGGGAAACAAACACTGACAATCTTGTCCAAGATCAGTTGCTGCCTTGTACATCGATGTTGTAAAAAGTTTAAGGATAGTGCTGTGCTAGTCTTTTTCCTCAGCTGTTACACTGGTGCTTTAGCTATCACTCTAACAAGACTTGAAAATGTAAAATTTGAAAGTGATTTGAAAGACTCAGAGGCTGGTATAGTTGCTGTGGGTATTTCACAATGCTGCTAAGTAGCTAGGAGTGTGTGACCCATTAACTAATGAAGAGTTTGGCTGATTACAGTTTAATCTCACTTTATGGCTTTGTCTCCTTCTGTACATTCATCTGAAGTAACTGTTAATGCCTTTAGATCAATAGAGACTGTACTGAACTGGTTAGGATGTATGCTATAACATTTTGGTTATGACACCTTAAGGAAGCCTGTTCTGTCACTTCTCATACTGATGTTATATTTGTTTGAAAGACCCTACAAGGGCATAATATCAGGATCATTTTTCTTCACAGCAATACTTGATAAAGCAGCATACAGTTAAAATAGCTTTTCTATCCCTATCCAGCTCCCCAAAAAAGAAAAATGGGAAACTGAACCTTAATTTATCTAAACGATAGCTAAGGAGTCATGGCTTCAGAAAATTCTCTGTAATATTCACTTGCCAAAACAAGTCTTAAACTCCTGGATACAAACACAAAATTTTTACAGCGTATAAGTAATGAGAGGGATGTTGCATCATGGCTTTGTCCAGTCTTATGATTTGCTGAAAGGGGGGAAACTCCTTACTCTCACTCCTGACTGTATATCCTTCTGTTTACGTAGGACCTGGCAGTAACAGATGGTGTGGAATAAAGTCAGCCTGGTGACTAAAAGGTGTTTTACTGGTGAATTAACAAGTCGTATTGGTTCAGGTAGAGTCTGCCCACAACCACAGCAGGTACAAAGGGATGGGATACATGAAGCTGGGAAAGACAGGAGTGAGGAAACAAGAAGGGCTTCTCACTTCTGGCAGTGGCGAGCTGTCAAACCAGCTTAGCTGTAGGATTTAACTTCAAAAACTGTGTTCAAAAGTTTTGTTTGAGAAGGCAAGTGTCAAAAGATATTTTTTTTTTTAACAAGAGTTTAATTTCAGAATTCAGTTCACACTTACAGGCAGCCATGTGAGCCTGTTGTCTGGTAACTATTCAAACTATTAAAGGTTTAGACTTGGGTATCATCTCTATGTTAAATTTTTTTTTCAATTTTCTTGGTAAGGTGATGCAATGAAACAAAGCATAGAGACTTAAATACCCTCAGCCAGTTCTGCAGTAATCTTACCATGCCCACTAAGATGAAAAGTGGCAGAGAAATGTATCAGTTTGCTATGATTTTAGCAGTTTCTTGAACTCATTGAGCATTCTCCTGGCACTGCTGCTGAGGCCATTGAATATGCTATCACCATTAACCTGTTCTGTTGTTCCTGTCACCTGGAGCAGTTCTGAGCAGCAGAACTACTGAGCAGGGCTGGCAGCAGAAAGAATTCTTACAAGTACTTTATGGGTAAAATCATCCCAAATGTAATAAAAAAAAGTGCCTGCCTTTTCCTACAGTAGATCCAAGAAGGCTGCACTTCGTTCTGTAGCAGCTCTGACAAAACTGTTCACAAAGTAAACTTTATCTATACCAGGTCTGGAAATCTCTTCCTTACTCTGAGGCTGAAAAGATCTTTGAAACACTTTTGGCAGGCTAACAGTAGTTACAATTCACACAAAATATGAACAGTTATTGGCTGTAGGCCACATGAGAGCTGAATTAAGTTGTGAATTATTTGCCTTCTGGATCACAGCTTGACTGATCTACATAGTATCATAGGAACCTGTGGAGATCACGGAGTTCAACCCCTCTGCCAGTGCAGGAACGCCCAGAGCACATCACACAGGAACAGATCCAGGTGGATCTTGAAAGTGTCTAGAGAAGGAGACTCCACAGCCTCTCTGGGCAGCCTGTTCCAGGCTCTGTCACTCTCACAGTGCAGAATTTTTTCATCATGTTGAGGTGTGTTTCACCTCTCTACTGTTTTCTTGACCTATCACAGGGCACCACTGAAAAGAGACTGGCAGAAAATGCCAGTAGTAGAATATGTTCAACAGCTGCCATATTATTCATCTGTAAGGGTTAATGTATTAATTGAAAGCTATAAACTGAGAAAATAAATGGACATTCACTATCTAACATACATCACATAGAGTTTCTATTAACAAATGCTGCTACTGTTGAATGATCCTATGGACTGTAATTTTTCCTTTTTTTTTTTTTTTTCCTTTTTTTGTCCACAAATCCAGACAAAAGACTCAGTTTTTTTTTTTTGTGTTTTTTTTTTTCCAAACAAGTTGGAATACTCCTTTTGTTCTCCTGCCCTATTGAGACAAACTGTACAGCAGTGCAACTGCAACAGCAGCATGTTTGTCCTCTTGCCTTGGGTGTATTGTGCAGTCACCGCCTAAGAACATTTTCAAAGGTGACCTGATTCTGGGTGGGCTATAGAGAAAAATGTACCTTTAAAAAGGGAAAGAATATCCCTGGACTCTTCAAGGCTTCTGTCTGTCACCTCTATAATATGAAAGCCTCATACTTGATTCCTATGTCATTATTATATGTATGTAAACGTATAGATTTTATATTTAAAATTAGATGTGCCTATTATCCTGTGGTTTTCTTTGTAGTGCATATGAAGTGTGAGACTTATTACTGTTTGAACATGCCTCCTGTATTTTTTAGATACATCAACTTGTTTTGATAGTCTTCTTCATGGTAAAAAATTCAAATCGGTCCAGAGAACGCACAAACCCGGGGGAAGAATTTAATTGTCATCCTCTCAAGACATTAAGGAGAATTATCAGAATGGAGTTGAAGGAAGTGGAGAGAAGGCAAAAGATGGTGTGCAACCATTGTGCAGAGATTTCTTCTATAAGGGTTTATCATGAAACAAACAAAAGCAAGAATCTCTTCATGTGAAGTTAGTTATTTAGGAATGACTTTGCAAATCTGAATGGTGTTTGATCAGCACAGTGGCTCAATTGTAAGTGGTCTAGGCACAGCTTATTGTTACATCCTTCTACTATTTCCTGAACAACATTCAAATTAGTAGGATTATTATTTGACTGAGTCTATAGGAGAAAATCCATGATGAGATGTTATTTCAAGTGAAAGCACTTCCAATTTAATTTGAAGGTGAAATAGTAACTTCAGAGCACTGGTGTGGGAATACTGTGCTGCTACCATCTTCCAGAGCAGCTCTACAAGAGGTTCATAGCTTTGTGAGCAAACATAAATGCATCATGATATTATAGCTACTTAAAGGCCTCCCACACTAATTTCAGCTTTTTAGAGCATAATTCACTGAATGCATAAGCCAGTGTGTGGTCTTGCAGAGATTAAATGACAGTTATGTCCATTAATATTATTCTACCATTTAGCCATGGGCAAAGGACACAGGTTTTGAATTTTCAAAATGAAAATGAAGGCAAGTATTACAAATAACCTTAAAAACTGCATTCACTGCATATCTTACCATGGTAGAATAAAATGCATCTAAATAGTGCAAAGGAGGTAGGGTGCATCAAGCATGACACTAGTGATTTATTCAGAATGGATGCAGAGTCTGGGAAGTATAATATAACTAATTTATACAGAAATAATGGCAATAAAGCTTTTCCTTTGTTGGTTTAACTTTCAATAGGGATTTACCCATGTACTGTTCAAGACTAGTAAATAAATTTTTACAAGGCCCACTGGAGTCTTTTATGTGGTGACTTCTATTCAGTCTGCTTAGCAGGAAGCTGTGGATGAGCTTGAATGCAGTTAACTCTGTGCTGAATGCTGCCTTCATAACTGGCATCTGTCATGTCACAATGAAACATCTCAAGGAATGGCACAAATGGTAAGAAATGCAAGACCTTTTTGCAGGAATGTGGTTTATATCACATTTGGGATCTTTGCATGGCCTAGAAAAAAAAAGTCATGATCCACCTTTGGACTAAAGCCTGCTATTGGAGTTGACTTGGTGAACATAGAGCTCCTCTCTCCATTTGTAATCAATGGAAGCATATCCTCACCCCCTTTCAAACACCCTGTCAAGCAGGTTTCTTTTGAATTATGGCTAAAACATAATTTCATGCTACTTCCAAGTAGGAGTAGGTATCCTGAGTTTGATTTCTCAGAGAATTCTTCCAGTTGAGCCTTTTGTTATAGCAAGGTTATCAGACAGAGGCACATGGACTGCAACTGTGACCATGTGTTGGCATGTGTGTACTCAGAGGAAAGAGTAATTGAGAAGAGATTACACACCCATTCTGTGTAGTGCTTGTAGTTCATAACCAACACATTAAAAAAAAAATAAAATTGCTTTGATTCAAGCAGTTCACAGGTAGTCCTTGCTGCATTGACATGAACTTAATTTTATTAGGTTTTTAAGGTGCAGCCTTATGCAAAGTATATACAACATAATCCAGATGTAAAGCAATCATTAAGGGCTACGCAAGAAGCAACAGTTGCATAGGTATAGTAACTTCAGAGTGAAGCTGCTTTAAGCATGAAGGCATTGCTGGGAGGGGTGGAGGAAAAGCATCTGTCATAAAGAAGCATTTATGTGGAAGGAGCATGTCTCTCCTAGGCAGTCATTCTAAAAAAGTGTCCTATGTACTGCCTACTACCTAGGTGCTGGTAGAAAAATGAGAATCACATTCAAATGAAATGTAAAAAAAAATATATTAAAATATAATGGCATTACAGCAGGTGTGAATTTCACCCAACTAAGGCAGCTTTTCTTTCAAGTGTCACTTCCTTTCACTGCAGGTAAGGGGCAGACATTGTGAAGAGAGAGAGATTCTCTCTTATATGAGACATTGTGACATTGAAACTATTGTGAATGATCTGTGTTAAATATGTATTCAATTTATATTTGTACTACTATTGTGAGAAACTTGACATTTAATTATTCTGTGTTGCTGTATACTCAGCTAATATTCTGCATTTTCAGGTACTTGAGAAAAGGTACAGGAAAAAAAAAATAAAGGAAGACTGAGAAAACCAGAAATGCTAAATGGGGACAGATCAAGTGTCTGCCTTTGGCTCAGACTTGAAAACTCTGAGGGTGCGGAAAGGTGAGAAATGAAAATGTATCAAAAAGCATCTATGTATATGTGCATGTAGATAGACACACATATTTGTTTATAAAATGGGTTCATATATTTTGGTGAGCTTGCTGTCCAAACATTAGTGTTACTTTGATTGAAATAAGATGTATTTTGATCTAGGAAATAAATGAGGAAACTGAACTGTTACATTTTGTTTCTCTGAATCTTGATGTTGAAGTCATTGAAGTGGTTCAAATAGTATGGAAATTAGCTTTGTAGATGTCTTTAGAGGATAAAGGGCTACAGAAATGAAGCAGATAGATCCCCAAACTCTGATTTTCCTTCATGTATAAACAATGCTCTTGAAATTACTGTGTTTTGTCAATCTCAGGAGAGTGGATCAAGTAAAGTCCTCAATCTTTCATCCCCATAGTTTTTGTTTCACATAAAAAATGAAGGCAGCAATCAAGGCTTTATAAGTTTGAGAGCATTCCAACACACATCCTTTGTCTCCTTATTCCTCAACCCTTGTACAAACCATCATGCCCAATGACAAGCCAACTTCCCTATTGAAATGTGACAAATGTCATCTAGCCTTGATTGTATTGTGGAAAGACAAACGAAGACTGAAGATCAGATTTTATATTAAATAGCAGCATTTTACAATGAGTATTTGTTGCCCAAGAACCAGGAAATGTGTACCTGAGTTGCAAGAACTTTTGGCTTAATTATCCCTTTTCCTGAAACAGACTTAACACACTCTGTCAGTGGTTATACTGTTTATTTTTTATCAAATGAGACTGTATAATCCTGCCTACTTAACCTGTGTATTGCCAGTCCCTTAGTATTCTTCTAAGAAAGGGATGTTTTTCTCTTCTACATGAGAGACAAAACAAGTCTGTCTTATGCAGCATATTGTCCCTACAACAATGAAGATGTTACTCTATGACTCTGAGTGCGTGTATAGTGGGTTTGTAAAGCCCTTTGATCCTAGTCTTGAGAAAGGCAACTAATTCCAGTAAAAGGGTATTGCTTCATATGAAATCTTTGCAGAGCTGTGGAATACATTCATCCACCCAGTTGCCCAGGCTGTTTGCGTACTGGGACTTTGGTTGCTGCTGTAGATAAACTGCACAAATAAATGAAACTGGCTGTTCTTTTACACCCACTAGTTTTGTTTCATTATGTACATGGTCACAACCTCCTTCTTTCCCCCTACGCCCCAACAGTATATTGTGACTATTATGGAGACCACTGTTCCTTTGAAGCAGTGAAGATGCATCCTTAGATGCTTTGTCTTTACTGCTTTTAGGCCTGTGCAACCAAGTTATAATTCTTAAAGTATGAATCCTCTCCCACTGCATTTGTGCCTGCATCATCCTAATATGTACTGCAAGTTTCATTCTCAGAAAAACAAAAACAAAACCAAAACAATAAAGTAACCGATTCCCAATATTTAATTTTCTGTAGATATCTGCCTGTAAGTATTTTCCTCTTTAAAGAAATCCTGAAGGAAACTGGGATGAAAATGCTGTTGATTTTCTGTCTTTTCTTCTAATTGTTGTGATTACAAAATACTTTCATGGCCATGAGCTGGAGGATTCTGATTAAGTTCCCACAGAATACAATTACTCATGCCTACTCCACCTCACTGCTCTGCTAGGGCTGTATCTTAATCATTATTACTACCCACCCAAGCCTTAGAATCTACTATAATTTGTAACATCTCACAAAACCTGTAAGAAATGCGTCGTGGTAACCTGAAGTCCCATTTGCAACATGCAGTGGCAATAAAACAAAAGATGGTTTTATATCCTGAATCAGAGGGAAGGGTAAAGGGCAAATCTGTGAAACTATGGAAATGATTCATCAGTAAGAAGTTTCTAATATGAACATTCAGAGTGCTTTAGGCATTTTCAGGCAGAGTAAGTTTCTGCAGTGAGTTCTGTTCTTTGATTTTTTCTTCTTTTTTATAGTACTGTATGTGTGTTTAGAAGTTGTTTCTTTAAGTATACTGTGGTTAAAATAAAAAAGAAAACCAACCAACAAATACAGTAGCTTACTGAGAGTCATGTAAATACTGAATATTGACAGGACTGACAAATATTTTTATATAATAATTTAAATTACAGATGAACCAGAAAAAGGATGTAAGCAATCTAGCAACTACACGATGATGCTGCCCCAAAGCACCGAGAGGATTGTTTACATATAATGCACCCTGATCCTGTCTGCTGGAACTGCCAGTCAGCCTGCCATTACTCTAATACAGCACAGAACAGCCCAGAGGGATTTGAAAGGAACCTACCAATTCATTTTCTTCTAGTCACAAAGCAGTCACCAATGGAAGAGATGGATTCAAACCAATGAAAGGGTAGGAGACATTATCAGTATCTTTAGCATTGAATACTTTTGAATAATACACCCATGGTAAATGCTTCCCCAAAACCTTGTGTGAACTGTTTAACAAGAGCACAAAGACAGGTGGTGTGCACTGGCTTTGCTAGCCAGCCAAGATCTTAAGATGTGGTTGTTTATGCTTTTTTTTACTTCCAATTATCTCTGTGGAGCATAGGAGACTTCTCTCAAGGCTGCACTGTGCAGGAAGTGCTAGGTATGCTCATAAAGGTGTGGCTTTGCTCCCTAGCAATTCCATGGTAACAGGGGCGTAGTAAACTAGCCTTAAGTAAAACAAACAGGCTTTGTGGAAATCAAAAGTTGAGAATGCAAACTGTTCACATCTCTTTGATTAAAGCAGCTAATATTTGATGGAAGGTGGTAAGCTCCACCTTGTTTCCCTATACCAAACAGGTTTGCAAGGGAGGATAGATCTGTCTCACGCTTTCAATACTAATGCAACAGAATAGGTTTGAAAGCCATTTTTGCAAGCTGTGTTGCAAGAAAAAGAGATTACACTTACTTTATCACACACATAATGTTAAATAAGAGGGAAAAGTCTATCTTTTTTTTTAAATCTCATCAGCTTGTACAGAATAGCTCATTTTACACTTACAGCCACAGAGCAGAACCCATAATACTAAAAAAAAATCTCCACCCTTTGTTATTGAGTCCTTTTGCCTTCTCTCCCCCAAGGGGAATCGTGTGTTCTTAGCAGAAGTTGACTAGCACAAGTTCAACTCTTACACAAGGCAGACTGCTGTACTTTCATCCAGCTAGCGAGAATTTAATTTATAGACAGTGTTCCCTTCTCCAGGAATCCACATGGCAGAAGGTAAACTTTTTTCCTACTGTAGATACACCCTCAGACAGGAATTCCTGCATAGATAGAAAGTAATCTAGATAACTTAAGAGACAAGAAGACCTGATCTTCACTGTCTTACAACTTAGATCTCTACACAGTAGGTGTAAAATGCTACCCAATATGACTCATCTGTAACAATGATAGCCATCCTCTCTGCCTTTAGTGAGGGCTGCAGGTGTTCAGTAGTAGCTGGCCAAAGTAAAGCTTGATGTGCCCTAAAGCCATGGATTCATGATACTGTAAGGCAACAGTACCCCTCCTGTTTTCCCATTCCCATTAGTTGCTGTCTTGTTTTCCCAGGATAACTGTTTGTGTGACCAGCCTCTGAAATAAATAAGGGAATGGATCCATCTTAAGGAATACTGTACCAAAATGAGATGGTGTGGTGTTCTATTTGGTTTTAACTGAATCAGAGCCATCTTTCTGAAAACAGATCAGTATTTCAAATCTGATTCACAGTGTATCCCCACAAATGGTAGTGCTGAGGAATCAGAAGGGGCAATGAGCCAAGGGTGAGACGAGAATGGATAGCTGAGGCTGGATGAACTGAAACGTGTGAAATTTCTATTTATGTCTATTTATTTATTTATCATGTCAAACATTTTATTGCAAAACCTACAGCTTAAGAGCACAGTTTTATCATGTGTTGCAGACTCAAACAATTCCTAACTATTCCCAATACATCAGGTGGAGTTTGTTTGTTTATAGTGCATACTAGGACTTAATCTATCTGAAAAATAATGAGGAAGTACATTGGATTCCTCTGCCTCCCTGTTCAAAGAAAGCAAAGTGCTAAAGAATGGAAAGGAGGAGATGAAAGTTAGTTATGTCCTAGACATCTACTTCACCCAGAGCATTATCAGTACATTCACTCTAGGCACTGTGTAGCCACTCCCAGGATATGCCAGGCAACTTTCTCTTGTGTATGGCCCCAGGCTCTTTTCCTCACCAACACATATTTCAGTGTAAAAAAGGCAAAATTTGAATGTATTTTAACTTTTTCACACTATTATTGAAATAATTATTTGAGAAAACCTATGGAATGATTGAACACAAGGTGACATTTCCTGTCAAACAAGGGTGTGCCACATTAACAGAGGGTTGTGGAAAGGAGGTGTGGTAGTACTGACACTTATTAAACAGCTCTGTCATGGTACATTATCACAGCTCCAACTTAATTGGGAAGGGAATGGGCAGAACTCACTGCACCTGCTTGCCATGTGCTTAGTTATTATCTGTGTTTATAAAGCAATTCTGTGACTACTTAAATGATAAAATGCACTGAATAGCATCATATGCACCTTAAATGTAAAATTTCTGCAGTACACCAAAGGGAAGAATCTAGGTAGAGCTGTCCTCTTTTTGGTTTTTGGTTATTTTGGATACTGTTACTGACTGCAGTATGTTTCCTTGAGAATGTTTCTTGGGAATTCATGCCACACTCTGGTATCAGCCAGATGTATCAGTGAAGACACTATTTCTATCTTGCTTCCACAGTGTATTCCACAGCATCTAAATTCCATCATAGGTTAAAGTGACAAAAGGATTTGTTGAATAGAAACAAGTAAATTTGTTCGAGTGAGAGTCCAATGACTCTGCTGATATAACTTCTTACAGTTCAGTGTAAACTAGAGTTTTCCATGGAAGTAATTTCATCTAGAGGTACTGTAGAAAAAAATGAGGGTTGTTTTTTTTTTCAAAAACTGTAGTTGTCTTATCAAGTTACTTAATGATAGAGTAGAAAATAAACTCATCTAATCTTCCTAGAAATTGGCATATTAATTCTGCTAGAGTCTGGCAGTAATGAGTCAGAGAAGAAATGTTTAAAGGCCAGGTACTTTCAAGACAAAGACAGTAAAACCAAAAATACAAAAGTTGTATAAGAGACCCGATTCTTTGAGGAAATTGTTCCCCCCTTGTAATTGGACAGAATAGGACATAGAGCATGTTTGAAATCCCCCTGTCAGATCCGGAGTATATAATAATTGTTAGTAGAAGTGGAGCAGAATATACATAATCAAGATGAAAGAACAAGAAACCATTGAGTGATAGGTCCCCTATCATCTCTGTTTTGGATGCACATAATTGCATGAATCCATTTATTATACAAAATACTTAGATGAAATGTTTTTAAAGCCAAAGTACTTCAACAAGTGGTTAAGTTTTGCTTAGGTTTTGCATTAATATTTTACTTCTACTTATACTGTGATGAGAAAAGATGTGTATTAGCATATCTGTATGAGGAATAAGTTTAATTAAATTATAATGCAGAAACAGGTTAAATATCAGAGGAGCTAAATCAAATGCAAATGAAGTATTATAGGAACAAAACCTCATTTTTTTACCAGGGTTTTTAAGTCATCTGAGAGCTTGTGGTGCAATCTGAATGAAAATCCACAGCTTCGCAATTTCTGCCATAGTACTCTCATGAGCCCAGGGTCAGGTAGTTGACAGTAAGTCCTGAGAAAATGATCATGAATTGTGTAATTTGTACTGTTGCTTTTCACTGAGTGGTTTGGACTCCCAGTACACAGTCATCTGTATTCACTTGACAATCAGTTGTTTCATCACTGATATACTGTAGAATAGATTATCAGCTCTTGGTAAGTGAGAATAGAGTAGAGCATGTGGATCTTTTGATGGAGATAGTGACATTTGTTGTATTCCTATATTCCTATATTGTCTAATTGGTTTTTACATTTGCATGCATGGTAAGTGGAGTTGGATATCCAAAGTTCCAGATGGCTTTGGCTGTCTCACTCATCATTGATTTTGTGTTTCAGTGTTTCTGAGAAGCTTCTAGATCTACACTGTGAATGCATTTATATGTGGGAATATGGTGGGATGAATATCATCAATTCATTGGGGTGTATACAAAATTCTTTCATAAAAAGTTAAAGGACTGCTGGGTTTCCTGTCTCACTATTGCTGTGATTGGAAGTCTCTGAGTTGGTCTGTTAAATATGAAGTATAAGACAGTCCAAATTAAATGCTTTATGCAGACTTCAGGTAATTCTTTTTTTCTCTTATGAGGACTTAATCACCTGATCTTTTCATAAGAGGATATAAATAAGGTTTATCCTGTTGAACTTTAAATGTATAAATTATTTTAAAAATTTATTGTTTATAAATTAATAAGATGATTGTATTTAATTGCATTTAAATAGTACTGAATGAAAGCCAACATTTTGGCTTTTAGCTATTACAATGAATTGTGTTATCTATTTATATATTTACTCTTTATGTTGAAGTGAGGTAATGGCTCTAGTGGGTTTTTTCCCTTACAGCTGATGTAACAAACAACTCATTCTATTAAATCTCATCATTAAAAGGCAGATTTTTTACTGTTGAGTATGCATTCATACTGACAGACTTGTAAAGTGTCTTTCAATAGACAAAGAGAGTGTGGATTAGTAATAAAAGTATTTTAAATACGGCTGCACATCAATTTGCTTAAAAACCTGCCACAGAAAGAATATTTTTTATGGAATTTCCGCTTTCATATTATATCTGAGACTAATAAAAAAAGTGACCAATTACAATTAAAATTTTATTTAGGCAGATTCTAGGAGGTTCACACAAAGCAAATTTTCAATCACAGGTAAGGTAGACAGAAAGGTTCAGGAAGTACTTGCATATTCATCTCATTAGGTAACAGAAATTGTATCACATGGCTTGTCTAATTTACCACAGCTTAAAGATCCTGTCTCAACTAGTTGCAGTGAATTATTTAAAAATGTAGCAGTGAGATCAGATTGGCCACTAGGAGAAAGTTTCTCATCAGCAGTGTAGTGCAGCACTGGAGTAGGTCATCCCATTCAGTCTACTGGTGGCAGTAGTCCAGCTGTGGGCGCAGCGTTGGACAAGAAGACTTCCTGAGGTCCCCACCAGCTAACATCTCAATGATTCTGATTCAGTAAATTATTTGAAGGAAAGCATTATTTCAGAGGAGAGAAAACTCTAAATTTACTGTATATTTTTTATATACAGGCATGTTTGATGTGTCCATAAATTTGATAGAAAAGTAAATGCTTAGAACTTCAAAAGCCTGGTACCTGTAGTCTGGAGAAATTTGGCTAAACAGCATACACCTATATTCCAGTGGGAGCTGAGCACATCTAAAACCTTTGTGGGGTTAAGTCACTGGATTGATTGTCATCCCATAAAGGGCAGAAGCTATGTAAAATAATAGAGGAAGTAATATCCTTTTTATTTATCTTGCCTAGTCACCAAACTTTTATTTTAACTTACCTTTGAGTGACTAGAAATTAAAGTCCAGCTGCTACAAGATTCTGAGTGAATGCTTTCAGTATGGCTTGACTGGGACTAGTATCTGCAGGGTAACAATTCACTGGAAACCACATTTCTGAAACACTTCTGCATATTGCTGAGCTTTTGTGAGTATCCCAGTGGAAATGATTTCAAGGTTTCTATACTGCATTGTAGTCACGACAGACCTACCTGGCAGACCAAAAAATCAGATCTCTCCAAACATCTGGACAGCAATCAAAGAACACTGTTAAAAAGTTTTTCCCATGCCCTTTCCCACTCATTTGCTGTTAAAGAAAGGATGCCAGGAAATTCTTTACATATGGGTTATGTTTCAGGAGTTACAGTAAGATCCTCCTACAGAAAATATTACTGCAGTTGCTTATAATCCCATCCAGGAGCTAAGGACTGAATGGGTATGAAACCTAAAGGTCTTTTCACATTTACTTACAGATCACTTACAGATCTTTACTGTCTGTGCCAGTCCAGTCTGAGGATGCTTAAGCACACAGCTAATTTACTACTATCCTTTTTGTGTGGATAAAGAGCAAGGCTCCATATGTACTTACCTTACCATCCCTGTTTATCACAGAATAATTTCAGCTAGAAGAGACCTCTGGAGGTAATTTGGTCCAACCTTCCTGCCCCACCACCATGACCAGTTTTGAAGTTAGACCCAACTTCGAAGTTCGTTTGCTTTTCTCAGGACATTTCAAATCATTTTGCAATGTTAAACACCATCATCATGATCTTGTTTTTAATTGATGAGTAAAATACTCATGAGGAAGACAAATAACTTCTCAATAACATACAAGCTTGGAACTTTCCTGAAAGGTAATTGAAGTATTGCTGTAGGTCTGATTGTGGCCAGGATACTACTCCAGATCTCATGTCTCCAAGTTTCATAATCCTTTTATTAGGCTATAACAGAAGGCGTTCGATGATTAGGACATTCAATCACAGGGTTTTTTTTTAATATTAGTATAGTAAAGGTAAAAGGGGGAGTGGTGTTTTCTTTTTGGTCTTTGTTTGTCTTGATTTGTTAAACCGTATAGTGTGTCTAGTAAGAATGAAATTGTCACTACAGATCTGTGCATTGCAAGCACAATGCACTTAAGGAGCTTCTTCAATGTTCTTGTGATCTAACTTTAAAACTGTTCTATTTTCCAGTTTAGTTTGATTAAAAGAAACAAACAAAATAATCACAGTATTGAACTTAGATAACAATGAATGTCCATCTCTAAAACTTTTATTCTCCACCCAGTTACATTTATGAGACTTTATCCTCCTATGGAGCCTACAAACAAGAACCTCTATAAATATGCCTGCCAGGCTTAAAGCTAAAGGTGAGCAGTAACTCTTTATTTCAGCAAGATCTTGGTTACTAATTAACTTTGCTAATGCTCAATGTATAAGGGCTTGTGCCACATACTGTTTCAGGAAGTGGATCCTGTTGCTGTCTGTGGAGACAAGTAATGTCATTCCTTTACATTTTTTAGATCAACAACATTGCAGACACTGAGATAATTCAGGCTGCATGCAGAGAGATGGAAGGTTGTGGATAGAAGGTGAATGGGAAAAGAGTTGCATCATCTGATACTTGAAATTGAAGGCTAGCATTTATTTCAACTTTCCTTTTAAACATTGTAGAATATGTTTGAAGTCCATTTAGCTATAACAGTTTAGATAAATTGGTAAGAATAGAATTATATGAGTCAAGGTAGTCTAAGAGTAGAAGCCAGCTGTGTTTTCTAGGAACAGATACTACACGTTATTAGATGAGCTAATGTAATTGTGGAAAGCATTGCAAACTTTTGGGCTCAGTAGCCTTTGATACCGTGTGTAGATTTCAAGGAAGTTTTCCAGAGTCTGGCATTGCAGTAGGACTCCTTTAATATGACTTGTTGCTGTAAGTACATTACGATACTTTTTTCTTTCACACTGGATCCTAGAAGACAATTAAATACCTATTGGCATTCTCTGTGCCAGTTCACTGAAGCCTGTGAGCATATATTTTGAGCTGGCCAAGAATATATCATGTATGTGATCTTCTATAGAAACCTCCTAATTATAAACCCATTTTGTGTGAATTAGTTACATACTAGGGTCACCCTCATAAAGGCAGTTAATAGTAGCAGACTGGTACTTTTTTCCCATAACTGTAGATACAGGTAAAAACTGTGTTACAATTTACGTGTACAGACGCTGCCTCCATCCAGTGCCTCTAGGATATATCTGTATCTGAGCAGAAGGAATTACTTGGTATAAGAGACACACTTCTCACACTCAAAGTCAGTATGTTTTTGTAGTTATTACAGACTTAAGGCATAAGAAACATCCATAGTAACAGGCTGATTTGCTGCTTCATTAGCACTAACTATATCAAAAGGATATAACTAAGCAAAAGGAATATGAGTGTGTTTTTATTCTACCAGGGACTTCTAGACATGCATTTATAGAGGGAAATACAGCTGTTGTGTAAATTCAGTAATGGTAGGAAACATACTGCTGAAAACATTATGAATATGTAAATATATATATGTTACAGATTAAAGTTTTCATCTCCAGGTGTTTGGAATCTGCCCTTTCTGCAACCATGATCTGTCTTAAGGACTGCTTTTCAGGCAGCTGCACATGTGAGCAGCAGCGACAACAGCTGAGAAGCATTTGAAACGTACCTGGTGATGTTCAGTGAGCTACACCTGTGCACCACAAAGCACTCTGCATGGTCTCTGCCCGGTAAATGCTTTCAACACATCAATTCTAACTCATGTGACAGAGCACCCTGCACTGTGGTTTACTTCCCCTGAAATAAATGGAAGTAGTCTTGATGATGGGGTTAGTGTGGGGATTAGTTTATGCCAAGGAGGTCCATAATAACTGCTACAGTTAACCAATTATAAAATTAGCATCCTAGAAGAAAAAAAAAAAAAGTGATCTTAATATTTAAACCCATCATATATTCACAGTTAAATGTCCAGCTCTGCATTTTTCCATCAATAGCTAAACAGCAGCACCATTTTTCATTCAGAGAAAGCTGTATTTCAACACAACACTAATGCTGAAGTACAAACTGAAGATTTAATTAAGCAAAAGAAAAATTATGACTTGTCTGACATGCAGCATTTGGCCTTTAAAAACCATCAATAACTTCTCAGCAGTGTCAATTAGAAAAATAGTAACATGGTCAAAACAGTTTAGAGGTTTTTTGATTTTCATTTCTGCTTTAAAATAACTTGGAGTTTGACAATGTCTGCAAAAATTGTTTCAGCCCCTGATGTTACAGTGCTGCTGCCATTGAGTAGAAATGCTTAAAGGAGGATTTTTATAGTGGCTAAACTAGGTGGTGGTATCCCATTGTAGAATCTCACCCAGGAAACCAAAAAGAAAAGAGGCATAGAGAAAACCTGCCAGTCTTAATGCCCAGTTCTTTATTATCAGTTATACAGTAGAAAGCATGGAGCTTTCTATTTCCATTTAGCAAAACACACCTAGATAACACCCTTTTTCTCAACAACAACAATTATTTTGCTAGGACCCACCTTTGCAAACCGTATGTAGAATAGGGCCTAAAATGCAGAGTACTTTCTGCCTGTAACATCCCTTAAAAATCCCTGCACACTACTACACTTCTATTGTACATCAACGTCGGCATCGCGAGTCGACCCACACGCAGCAACAGGCACAAAGGGCAATTCATTAGAAGCAGGTGAAGACTTCTGTTGTTTACTTTTCAAGGTTAAGTCATAGACTGTGTTTTAGCAACTGTACGTG
>VWZY01011396.1:1669775-1709970 GCA_013399075.1 Chloroceryle aenea | reverse complement strand
TTTTTTTTTTTTGAGTATTTGTTTCACACCTCTGAACCTTCAGACTTAAGAAAAATCACCTTGCATTTTCAGGCTGGTTTGTTGTGGTGCTGTGTTGTGGGGTGTTTTTCGCTGTTGTATTTTTTTTTTTTTAATATGGTGGTTGTTCTTCCAACTCCAGGTTATTTGATGACTGCATCACCTCAGTAAAACTCCTAGCAGAGTCTGTATTGTGGAAAGTTTTCTGGGTTCTGAAGTTTTGGAGCAGGTGTTTGGCAAACCTTTGGCAAGTGTTACCAAGCAGGCTGTTCTCTCCACAACAAATACTTAAAGTGCAGTTTCACAAGATTTGGCTTCAGCAGTGAGCCAACTTCTCTCTTGCCCCTGGACCATACTTTGTCATCTTTTTGTTGTGTCAGTAAAACTCTTTGTGAAGCTGTGCTGTAAACAGGATCACTGAAATGAGCAGGTAGGGTGGGAACTTCTGAGCTGCTTTGCTGTCCAAGCTCCTGTCCTATGAAACTACACCCTTTGGTTGTATTTTCATGATCTAACACGTCTGGCGATACCAGCTTAAGGTATTTCTGCCCCCGCGTCACGTTCTCAAGCTGCATTTGTATGAATGCTTTTTAGTGGCACCTTTCACATAGGGTAGGTGCTGCTACAGGGACCTCCCCCACCTGCATTCTGCCAATAAATGAGTTTTTGGGTCTCCATATTAACCTGGAATAGGACACTGTTCTGAGTTAAAACAGTTCTGGTTTGAAGCATTTCTGTCTGATATACAGTGTGTCAGGTTAGGTTGTTTTTCTGAGGGCAGCCATAGCACCAAGGTGGGGGCAAGCAGTGTGGGTGAAAGAAGAGAAACACTTGAGACAGGTTGGCCATCAGGCAGTTTCTATTGTGAAACTGTGGCCTTGGTTTGGTATCAGGAGTAAGTGATGAGGATTTCCTGACAGACAGGAGGTGGCCTTGTGAGGGCAGGCAAGTGATAGACTTCTTCTCTTACAGGAGGACGGAGTGTACTGTAAGCATGTAGCCTTATGCAGGTTTCTCACTAGATGTTAGCATCTAATAACTCCCTATTTCCATTGATAAATGAGGACTTGTTAAATTATGTCTGATACCTAATACTGAAATATTGTCTGTCCTTACTGTGGGGAATTCAGGATGTGTTAGTGCTTGTTGTAGCAGCAGGCTGTTACAGAATGACTTATTTTTTTCTTCTTTAGCAGTGAAATCCATGGCTAGCTCTTGTTTCAGGACCCTAGTTGTAATTCTGTTGCTGATGGTATAGCTAAACTATTCTTCCCTTGACATCTGCTCTGTACCCAGTTCTCACTACATTATTATTGAAACACTCAAATCTGCTCCCTCAAAAACAGAGAAGAATTAACAGCAGAAACCTCTCCTCTGTTATGTATGTAATACATCTATAGTTATATGACTATACATATGTAGATCATGCAAATGCATTTGTTGTTGGCAGTATTTGTGTTCACTTAGGTATTGTGGAAAAGCAATAACCTTAGTTACTGGCCCAGTGGTTTGAGGATGAGCCTGATTAGACTTCTTTTGATAACAGATGCTGCTGCTTATTCTGGTGAAGTTAAACAGTAGCATGAAACCTCTTACTAACTCTAGGTGGACTAATATATCTATCTATATATACACAGACATAATTTTTACTACATCCTCTCTAGAATAGCTCGAAATGCCATCTTCACACGGTGTGGTGACATGCAATGTTTGAAAACTCCTGTCAGTAGCACATTCAGATTTTCTTGCAGCTCTAATATTGTAGCTAAATATTTGAATTTCTCTTGAAACTGTATTTGCAGCTTTCTAAAAAGTCACTGAAAGACAGCAAAACACAGGGTAGAAGCCTTAATACAGTCATTGCTCGATTACATGAACCTCAGAGACTTTGAACTTTTTCCTAGCCTGCTGTAAGTATCTGCTGAAAAAGTCACTGGAAGTATGTTAATGAACTGTTGTAAGGCTTTTCAAAAGTGGCTGATTAATTATCAATGAGCAAGAAAGGATTTGTGTCCTACCTTTTTGACAATAAGCGTCTACTAATTTTTACAATACGCTTCTACTAGTTCTTGTATGGAGGGAGCATAGAAAACTGTGGATACGTGGAGTTGTCTGCAAACCCCCAATTGTTTTCCTCTTCCTCTGGTAGCATTTTATCTGATTCTCACAGCTTTTGAAAGGGTTGCACAGTTCTGACACCTATGTGTTGGTTTATTTGTTTGTTGTTTTTTTTCTTTTGAAAAAACCCACAGCACCTTCAAGTAATAAGCAGAAGGTCTCGGATGGCGAAGTGCTGCCAAATGAGGGCAGCATCTCTGTCAAGGTGTTGCAGCACTCCTTTGCTGAACGGTTAGGTTTAGGAGTGACGCAGAGATGCTGGAGTTGATACTGCTAGCAAAGCAGTGTTGTGGCCAAAACTGAAAGTGCTGATTGGAGATGAAAATAATTATTTTTTTTAACAATTATGTCAGACCTGTTTTATAATTTCTATGGTTAAAACTGGAACTTTTATGTCTCTTAGGAACACAAACAATAGTTCTTCCTCTTCCTCCTACTCGTGTTTTTGCCATCTCCAGTCTGCTCTGGAAAAGCTCCACTCCCCCCTTATAGTTGCTGCTTTGTGTAAAAACTGCAGATTTGTCACGAGACTGTTTTCCATCATGATAAGTTTGTTAGCTACAACCTTATTTCAAGAAAGGAGGAAAATATGGATACTCTGAAAAGCAACTTCATGTGTGTTATAAGAGGTACTGAATCGGAAGCCATGTTTGCTCTACAAACCATTTTTTTAGTGCTTTGTTCCAAAAAATCTGCATTGATACTCTTTAGACTGTTCACAACTTACTCCAGTGTACTTCTATACAATAGCCTCTCTTCTTGCACGTGTTTTTATTGCAAAGAGTTGCTTTACTAATCTGTCCCTCCTTCATTAAACCCACATGCTGTGAAGGTAGGTGTGAGTTACAAGACAGATATTATGAAAAAAACATTGAGAATTGAAATTTAAATGCTCACCATTTGTGATGAGTGACAAAACAAAATGAACCCAATCCTTCTGCTTCTCCCAAGCTTCCATCTAAAAATATTTTAGTTTTTCTTTCCCCCCCACCTTTCTTTGTAGAGCTGCTGTGAGAAGAGAGAGGCAGAAAGTATTGAGAAATGGATATTGTGTTAGCACTAAAATATTGGAAAGAAACCTAATTTTATCAAACAGTTGTATTCTTTCTTGTGAAAACTTGGCTCCTGCAATGATTTTGGACACATGTTAGCTTGAAAGAAAAGGTTCTATTACTAGAGGTGACACTAGAGTGTCTGAATAACACTAGTGTTATTATCTGTGCTAAATTAATTAGTGATGTTTCCATTCTCGGGCTTTAGTTCTTGAGAAACTTAGGCATGTGCTTTAACATTATGAATGTGTAGACATTGGTAGTGTGTGTAATTAAATGTCTTTAGAGAATATATGGCATAATTACTTCTGTGGTAAGTAATTCTGTTGCAGTCAATGGTACTAAGTAAAGTAGAGATATAGTATATAGCTTGGAAAATAACAGGGCAAAGACCACTGTGGAGGTTTTGCTTTGTAAATAGACCTTACTGTGGCTGAGTAGCCAAAAGCTTGAAAGTTCATGTAGGAGTCTTTTGAAGCTGAAAAGAGACACAGAACAGTGTATAACACATCAAGTCTCTGTAGTCTAATAACTATGAGATTGGAGGGGGTTGCATGAGACTGAGAACTGGAAAATATCAGTCATGAGAATATGACAGTTTTGGGGTTTGATTACTCAAGTGTATTAGCCAGTGTTATTTCTTGCAGCAGAACTAAACTATCACAGGTTGAACTTTTCCTTATTGTAAAACATGTGGAACAGCAGCATGTGAATATGAAGTGCAGGAGATGAAAACTGCTGCTATTGTGGTATATTTAAAGTAACAAAAGAAAAGAAAAATCAACCTCCTCTTCCTATAAAATTCAGACACTGGAGAACTGATCACAAGAAGCTGAGTGTATTCCAGAAAAGTCATACCAAGTCTTTTCAGTCATGAACTCACTTTGGAAACAAGAAGCTACCTGAAAGAGAGGATGTAATTCTATAAAAGGAAGCAATGGCTAAATCAGGTCAGCATTATAATGTCACCATTATTAATGTCCTTGTTCTGTATTGGGCAGGTCTGAATTCCTTGGAAGGCCAAGTGTAAATTCTGATTTTACTTGGTAATGAACTGCTAAAATCTAGATAGTATTTCTTCTTCTCAAACATAACCAATTCCTGATCCATGAGGTTGCTGCCCTAATCTGTGACTTTAAAATTTCAGAGATTAAAGGCAAACTGATTTAGGGGTCTACTTCAACTTTGTATATTTTTGTCAAAGCCTGTTTAACAAGCAAGGGGAAATTCCTGGTTCTGAATCAGAGACAGTTTATAGATGTTTGGTGTGTTGTGTTTGTGGTGTGTGTTTGGTTGTGTTGTTTTTTTTCCTTCTATTTGTAATGGCTTGAGCAAGAATTACTTGGATTCTTATATAAGTGAGGGTATTTCATGGATCACAAGGCTGGTGTTCAGGAATCCCATGGCTATGATATTCTTACAGTGTAAGTTTAAGGGAGAGGCAGAAATATGAGAGAATCGTGAAGGAAACAGTTGTGGATAAATGGGTATGTTGTCTTTCTTTTTGTGTCTCTTCTTTTTACTTTCCCTGGCTATTACTACGAAATCAACCTGGAAAAGAACCCCACAGAAAAAAATATTTGAATTTTGCAGGTACTGGCTATTCTTCTACAACTGGTTAAGCTCGTACTACAAACAATGAGGTAGTGTTGAGTAAATAGAGCAGTACCATGCATTACAGTCAATAGAGCCAGTGCTAAAGATCACATTGCTAATGAAAGTTTGTCCTTGAAACAGAGGTAAGTGGGAGTGGGGGAGGTATAGAACACTGAGAGAGCAAGCTTGTGCTTAAATCAAGACTTTAGGAAATATTGCAGTCATGGCATTAATTAAAACTGAGTTTGCAAAGTATGTTCAACCTTGTGTCTCAGAGTGTAATGGCTTGCTCTGAGTTGAGCTGATAGCAAACAGCATGGGAGGAGTGTGAGGCACCATTGTAATCCTGCCTGAAATGTAGGTAAAAGGTTGATGGAATATGGATTTTAAAATTTTTTTTGCAATACTAATATTTAGAGTTTCCTTTTGCTCAAAGAGAGACTCATGAACAATCTATGGTAGCAAATGTTAAGGTGTTCTTCAAGATATACTTTTTTTTGCATTATTTTGGTTTTAATAATTAGTGGCCTCTTTCATACAGGTTAACTTAAAGGTGAAAACTTATTTTATCACAGTATTTCCTTATCTAGCAGTTTCCTGACACATAATATAGTAGTAAAGTAAGTCCAGAAACTGAAATTCTTATGTTGCTAGACTGGAGTGCTTTATCTTACACAAGGCTAACTTGAAGTAGCTTATTTGTGGAGTACTCTGCATATTTCAACACTCTCTTATTAAAACAGATTGTGCTTTTGAAGATAAAAGCTGTGACCTGATTGCTGTGACATTTAGATGGCCTGAGCCATGGTCTTGCCTTTTATGCTTAATGCATTACCTGAATTAGATGCTGTAGATACCATAGCTGGAAAGCATGCAAATAATCCGGTGTTGCAAACCTCCATCTAAGAAATAATTAATCAAAAATGGTCATAAAATGCTCAAGTGGCATGGCTTGGACAGATCTTTGTCTTGGCAGAAGGTTAGTTTTTTGCATTCTTTCCTAGGAAGAATTAAAACCTTTAGTTAACTATTGTTTATTTTGTCACACAAAGACCCAGGCCCAAATAAAATGAGCCAAAGAAAGAAATAATGTGGAAGCTTCGCCCTTAAAGTTTGTCCCAGTCTGTTTCTTATGCTCTGCAAACTGTCACTGGACAAAGTATGAAACTGTTACTCTGTTTCTGTATTTCATGTTCTACCTGTTGCTGAACCATGCCAAATCAATCTATTTTTAGGCAGAAAATTAGACACAGGCTACCCTCCTCTAAGCTTAAAATTTCCCATCCCTCTAATTCTGAAGGATTATGATGAATTTCTAAGTACTTTTCTGTGTTTTCTGTGAATGGGAGGATGTAATAAACTTGCAGAGTACCTTCCATTTTTCTTCCTTGAACTCTTGCAGATGTTCTAAGAGGTATATGCAGGCTGTGTACCTTCCTGACTTGACAACTCCATGGTGAACCATGTGATGACAGTGAGGAGGAGGACAGGGTGGTATTACTTCCTGGAACTTCAATTTCCCTATAAAGTAAAACTGGAAGTCTTAAATAGCTTTAAAAATACAATCCTGTGGGGTTTATCAACCATTTATTTTGAAGATTTGTGATGTTTGGAATTTTATGGCAGAACCTCAAGAATAGAATAGTTGAGACCTTAACCTTGTTACCTTTGTCAGCTCATGCCATGGGTGGAAGATAATTACTTCCTTTCTATGAGAAGGACAACATGGGATTATGTCTATATGGATACCCAGTGTAGATGAAACTGGAACAGCAGCAGGAGCAACAGGATGTGTGGTACCTGGTTTGCTGTTGGGCCTCTATTCAGGAAAGAATACAAAAGAACAAGATTAGTAGGTAGTAAAAAGCAACATAATATACTTAAGGAGAAGACAATCTTCAGTGCTTTAGGCTCAGTACCATGTCCTGCATCTCCTTGTGACTTAAGGGGAGCAAACTTGCTCTTACACTTGGAAATTCGAAGTTGGATGGAAACTGACTGGTTTGGGGTGATATGTACACCTCTCTCTCGAGTACACTTGTGCTGGCCATTGTGACTGATTACTCATTCAGCTATTTAATACACTTTTTATAGTAGTACTTCAAGAAGCATAAGGTGATCTGTAACTTGGCTGGTCATACTGCACAGTTATATTGTCCGTGGCATGCTGGAATGAAAACCATGCTTTTTCCAGGCTAGTTTTGGTCACTAAATAATCTCGGGTATTAGTGTTCAGTAGAGCAAAAAATTGCTTTCCTCTTAATAGGAGAAATCAAACTGGCAATATTGGTTTTGAATATTTCTAGTGAGTGGACCTGGGCTGCCTCTGTCATCTTTGTTTCCCCTGGAAGGAAATAGAGCCAAGGGGCAATTTCTTTTTCATGTTTGTATCTGCATAGTATCTAAATACAGTAATACTTCCTATTTTGCTAGAAGGGGAAAAAAGTTAGGAGCTCGTGGCTGCTCTGTGGCTTGCACTGCTTTTTCTTTTTTTCCAATGCAGCAATTTCAGTACAAGGTCACCATGTATCCATTATCAGCTGTGTGGAATAGCAGTTAACAGATGAACAAAGGCAAGGGCTTACTATGGGATTCTCTGTTTAAAAAGTTACCTAGCACAATAAAGGGTTATCATACTTGTAAATACTGCTGAAATGCAGTCTGTGCACCTCCCATTAGTATTGACATGCTTTAAATTCCTCAATTGCAAGGATAAAGCTGACATTATCACCATAGTTTGAAGAGTGAAGGAGCAGAAAACTGCCCCTGGAGAGTATTGTAAATAAACGGGAAACCCTCATGGGTGTAGGGGCTGAGGCACAGAATCCAGGTGAAAATACTTGCCATGACATGTCAACTTTGGGATGTTGTGTACATTCAAGCTTTGTATACTAAACCCACAGCTTCTTTCTACGTGTATATGCTGTGGTGGCATTGATGTAATTGATGGCATTGATCTTTAATGTAGCTGCAGAGCAGGCAAAACAGAGTCCAAGGAGATCAGAGAACTACACAGTAGATGAGGTTGGAAGGGACCTATAGATGTCATCAAGTCCAACCCCTGAAAGCAGGGTCAGCTAGAGCAGGCTGCCAAAGAGCATGTCCAGTTGGATCTAGACTATCTACATGGATGGAGATTCTGCAGCTTCTCTGGGCAGCCTGTTTCAGTGTTCAAGCACTGGAGATCTTTCAGGAACTGCACCTGCAACTGTATAGTTGGGTTGGGGTGTTCTCTGGCAAGAAACTGCAGAGGACTTTCTATGAAACTGGACTTTAAGGCCAGAACTGCAAATACCTTTGCCTGCTGAAGCAGAACTCTGAGCAGAGAATTTTCAGAGTGACCTTTTTGGCGATTGTCACTGTTTTCCATGCTTCTCATATGGGAACAGAGATGGATCATTGTTATATGCACTGTGCTACAAGTGAAGAAAGACCCACACCAAAGGCCTAAAATGCAGTCTCAAGCTGTGTTGTAGTGAATTACAGGAATGTTTAATAGGTAATGATGATTCATAATTTTATTATAACGCAAGGCCGATTGTCCTACATGGCCATTAACAGTATGGCTTTGGTCAAAGCACATGTCATGTTCATTGCAAAGTGGTAGTATGTATGGTGTTAGTATGTGAAGTGTGTGGTCTCACTGGGAGAGTGTTCACATAGGGCAAAGTGTGAGCGTACATGAGTGTGAACATCGGTATTTCTGGATTGAATAAGAAGTGCTCTGTGTGGCAGCTACTTAAGTTGTTTCTACAACAAAAGACTACTACAGTATTATTGATTTGTTTTGGTAAATTCTATTTGATTATCTGATCGACTATAAACTGTAGTTCTCAAGCTTCATTATGTTAATAAAATATAACTAATTTTAGGACCTAAAGAAAATGTTGAAAAATACAATGAATTGAAATTCAGAAATAATTTTAAACAGTTAGAAAGTCTGAATTTAGACATGAAAACATGAAAGTTCAGGTGATCCACTGAGACTTTAAATACTATCACTAGTGTCACTATATTTCTTTCCATAAAGACATGCGTGCATACATGGACATGCATACATATATTAGAGCTGCCTGCTTTAAAGCTGTCTGTGCTGCACTCCTCCTTTTTCTTAATCATTCATAACTGGAGGAAGTTTCTTATTTAGTTAAAATAATTTTCAAGAGTGATCTAAAATAGATCTCTAGCTTCTGCTTCACAGGGAGATGTGTGCTGGGCAGAGTGGAAATTTGTTCTTGATTTCTTAAAAAGAACGTGGGGAAAGAACAACACATGTAGCTAATTTTCCAGGCTTGAGCAAGAGAGATGAATCAGTTCACATTTATATGCCTCAGATAAAACTTTTTTTTTAATCTTAAACAGTGTATTTTTAAGATCTGTGGAGTATATTTTCACTTTCTCTAGGGCAGCTACGTATTAATAATATGAGTTCTTTAAGCTCAAGGGAATGTATGAGCCTAGGTAAGCCAAAATAACTTTTCTTTTAAGCTATGCCTGATAGTTTTCTTTTTAATAATGAACCAAAGATGTCACTCCTGACATTCGAATTCTTCTGACAGGCTTTATCCCAAATCAAGTACCATCTCTCTGTCTCTCATCTTAATTTTTTCGCTGGACCAGGTGTGATTTGTCCTCCTGCCTAAGTCTAACGATGGCATGAAGTCAAAATGAGCACTTTTTGAGATGCTGTTTTCACAGAAACTTGATCCTATATTCTTGTCTGACCACCAAACTGTCGTGTCTGGGCAATTTAGTAATGTGCCTGTCGATAGCACTGATGTGAAACCAGGTCCCCATGCCATGAGGATCATCCATTTTCTAAAGAACATTGATAAATCTTTCAACTTGGAAGTGTCTAACTTAAGCATGGACTACAAACTAAACTTATTTCTGGATTTTAGCTGTGATGGGACAGTAGGGCTAAAATAAAAGCCCAAGAGATTGCATTGCTAAAGGAAAAGATCCCATTCTGAAGACACACTCAGAGCTGCAGGAGGTCTGATGAGTAAGCAGCAGCCAAATTTCTTGTTATTGCTCAGAGGTGAAGTAGAGAGAATCCCCCAGAGTATTATGGTGTTTTAGAAGTGGTTCAGCTGACAGCATGGATGTATTCTGCAACCGAATTATTTCATTGCCGTGGTAGGCACAGATACATCACAGATCCAGTGGCCTTTCTCAAGAATGAGAGCTATTTTTAGGTAGGGAAATAGGAATATGCAAATAGCCAGAGGTTTATTTTAGTGCTTTGTGCATCATAACTCTAGAATAAGCTTAACGAGAAATCTTCATGTTTCTCCAAGATGCACAGCTTTGTTCAGTTATAGTAAAGGCAACATGAAGGGGGCTGTGTCATTTCAGCCACTTGGGATTTATTTGCAGAAAACAGCAGCTTGTACTGGCTTTCATCCAGCTTTGCTGCTGGCGAAATACATCTCTTTGTACTCTCAGCTACATGACCAAAATCCTGTTTAGCCAGTTTTTCAAACTGGTGCTCAAACTCTGTCCTTCCCTCCCACCACCTTTACTCCAAGGATCTGTTTTAGGTTTCATGGAGATAAATGTACAGAGCACCTTGTTTGATTCTTTCTCTTGTCTTCATTCAGTTTTTAATCTCGGTATTGATTTACTGAACATATTCCTTTAAATGATTCATCAGAGCTCTACTAGAGAGACTGATCTGGTGGAGTAAGTAAACGGTGGAGGGTGATGCCAATACACTGTGGTTCTTGCAGTTGAAATGAGGACTGATTGCAAGATGCAAACAGTGGTAATTAGCACTCTGCAGCTCTGTTGCTATGGAATGAGTAGATTAACAGGGGAGACACAGGGTGTGTGAGCTTGGTGGAGGAAGTCTTAAGGTAGGGCAGCTTTGCATGCTGAAGTGGGGGAGTGATATGGAGGGCAGCAGGAAGATGAATGACAGGAGGTAAATAGCTGAAATGGTTTTTATTAGTGGAGTGAAGGAGATGTGGATGGAATTCACGAAATGACAGAGTTGTGGACAGGTTGTTCAACATGTGAGACAGAAAAATGTAATGTAAATCTGGCACTGGTCTTAACTTGTCTTCAGCTTGCTACGTTCGGGTATACGCTGGTTTGAGGTTGTATTTTGAGATGCTGCCTGGAATTCATAGAGCACAAAAGGAGGCTGAAGATGGCTTTTCTGCAGGAACACTGAATTGCTTAACTTATATTTCAGTGTGGCTTTATAAACACATCTACGCTGGTTGCTTTAACTCCTTTTGATACAAGTGACAGGCTCTGTCTATTGTCTAACTGTGTCTATTACACCTCACCCAGTGTAATCTATAGTAGTGCGAGCTGGTTCATAGCTATGCTTTTCATACTTCTCCAGAATTTGGAGACATGTCACATAGCCTGAACTGGTTTCTTTCATCCAATGTCACATATCTGCTGCTGCTCTGTGGCAGTGCTATGCTTGCTGTTTTCCTCATGCTCTTCTCCAAGGTGAATCTTCCCACTCACATCTGCTACCCCATTCGTTTCCTCAGTTAACCCATGAGATAGCTAAGCTGTTTTGGATAGGAAGGATTACTTATGTTTCCTGACTATTGTTCCCACACTCCTTTTACCCCCTTCTGGAGCAGTACACCCCAAAGTTTCAAAAAGTCTTTTTAAAATAGAAGTTTCTAAATAAGCACTCAGGGAGGCCTGCCAATCTTGTGACATTTTATCTAAGGCACTTAAAGCTGCTAGCCTTTAGTAAGAAAAGTAGAGAATTGTTTTGACATGTTGATTGTCCCATTGGAGTTTGCAATGTTGAGTGTTATCACTGACATTTAATAAATATGCAGTGCAAATACTTGAGCTCATTTAAAAATGAAAACAAATGCTGCCTCTCAAGCCTTCTTTAAAGCTTAGTACACTTGGCTTACCAATGTCCTTATGCAATATTTCACTCTTCTTGACATCTTCTCACCAGGGGCTTCTGAGAATAGCTATGCTCTGTATCTGTCTTTTCAGCTGTACGTAGTTTAGGATGCACCATAGGAAAAAAAGGGAATGTTTCTGTGCAGTCTTGATTTTTACCAGCTTGACTCGACCCGCTTGGCCTGAGCTTTTCCTCCCTTGTCCAAACATTTTTCTCCTTTTGTTTTCTAACTTGGTTAAGACTTTTTGAACTATGGTTCTTAAATTATCTGTAAAGCAGGAGGCTGCCTACGTTTGCTGCTTTGCTTAGATTGTATGTGTTGGATTTCTTCTTGTGTCTGGTCAAAATAGCTCCCTAATTGCACTCGTTATATGGGATCCTGTACATCTTCAGAAGTACAGGGTACAAAGTTGAAGGTTTGTGGAGTGTTTTATTACTGTTCATCAGTAAGACTCTGCTTCCTTTTGGCAAGAATCCCTGTACACCTTCTGAAGTCTAATTCCTATCACCATTTACAATCCCTTTTTACAAATATTTGCTCTTTACTGTGCCCAGAAGTTAAAACAGAAAGTAATATGGGAATGCATTTAGTAAGAAGGCAATTCTCCTCATGTCAGTTATTGTGGTGAGAGTATTTGTTGTTGGTCTGTGACTGTGGCAGTCCCCAGAACTGCATTTCTGAAGTGGTTCCTTTTGAGTTCTCTGGAATTTTCTCCTTTTTCTGCTGTTTACACATCAGCTGAGGTATTTTGAGCACTCTCAGATCTCATTTTTCTGACTTTAAAACATTGTTAAACAATGGCTTGCTTTGTAGCCTCAGTTTCTTCAAGACTTTGTAGGAACACAACCTGAACTAGCAATCCGGAGGAAACTAGCTTTCTGAATCTGCAAGAATTTGGGTTGGTTGTATGGTTTGTTGTTTGTGTGGTTTTGATTATTTTTCATTTGTGTGTGTGTATTTGGGAGGGAGCATTTTTTGGTTTTGTTTTGGTACTGTGCAAAGAATTGCATTGCAAAGGGGTTGGGGGGGATATTTTACCATTAAAGCTGTAAATATCTTCTATCTGATATTAAATAACTTAGTTTTATAGATATATCTGTAAGAAACTTAAAGAAGATGCTGATGTAAGTGTCTCTCCTTACCCATCTCTGCCCCTCAGTCCTGTCTTGATATGTAGTAGCCACTGCTATAGTGTTTCTGAACTGAAAATGGTAGTGGAGCACTAGCCAGCTGTCCAAGCTTAGAAGAGGGCCTGAAATGGATTTGACCAGTTCTTTTGACATAAAGCCTGAGAAACCATGTCTCTGCTCCGACTAAATCATGTTCTGTATGTGATTTCTCCCGTGGAGCCTTACCCTGAGGATGCAGATGCTGCAGCATTTTGTTCACACAGCAAATGCTGTGTAGCTGTGGGATGAGATCATTAGGACACCATCTTTCCTGAGCAGAGACTGTAACTATGTAAAGTATCACATGTGTTGGTGATAAAATAAAGCAACCCTCTTTTCTCCCTATACACAGGTTAAAAGATGGCATAAAGAAACTGAGTTTCAAGTCAGCTTGTAATTTGCTTTTTGGGGGTGGTTGTTTTGGAGTTGTAAGCTATTACTGAGAGCAGTGGGTGGCTACTGCATCATGTTAATTATTGCTTTGTTTGTGAGGTGATGCTTTCCTGGGAGGGAGTAGCATCAAGAGGGAAGCTTAAAATAATTATATTTGTCCCCTTGAAAGTTGGCTAACAAGCTAGTATTTACTGATTTGATGAATGTAGGTACTATGATATGTTAGTTGTCTATTATGAGCGAGGAATTTAACACTGGTATGGAGTAATAATAGTCTAGAAACTGTTGTATAAGGATGGAAAATAACCCTGAACAGGACAGATGGAGCCCTTTCCTCTTGAGAATTAACCTATTGGGGGTTAACAGTCCTTCAGGTAAAACAAAATTATACGCTACCTGCTGTTTGTACCATTGCAGCTCTGTTAAGCACTGGCTTGGATCTGACGTGATTATAATTTAGATCACAATTTGTCTTTTCTTGGCACATAACTTTTGAAACATCAGTAAATCCTGATGGGTAGCATTTTTCTGTTTGAAGTTCACATAAAGAAAAAAAAAAGGACATGGCCAAAATCATGTGCCACAGCTGGAGAAAGGCTGTTGCAAAATCAGTATTGTGCTTGATCTTGAAAGGTTGTGTGTTTTTTTTTTCTTTCAAGTATTTCATAGCTTTTGTTACTGCTCAGATTTTGAATATTACCATTATAATACCATGACCTTTCATATGAACTCATAATTCTGCCATATAATTCTAATTGTTTATTTTTACCATACTGCTGGTGTTCTTATTTTCTATTCTGCAAGTGCCTGTAGTTTATTTGCCTGCCTTTATTAGGAACCTGTGCCTGTTCTCCATCATGTGTTTTCAAAAGCTATTACCAAGTACTAAATTGTTTTATCTTCTTAAAAAAGAAAAAATAAAAGTGATGATGGTAAGTAGTCATTTTATAGAATTATCTGTATCAATCAATACAATGAATTCTGTTGTTTTATTTTTCAGTTTAGTCAGCTGGTATCCAGTGATTTGAAAGTACTTGGAAGGAGCTCTTACACACTCTGCAGTGATGGCCAGTTACTCATTCGACAAGTCCTCCACCCAGAAACATCTAAGAAGGTATGAGATCAGAACTGATGCAAAAGGGCAGTACTGTGGTTTAAGTACATCAGAGAAAATAGCTTATGTGAGACTGAGATGAGCAACACAATTAAACCCTGGGAACTGTAAGTATTTCAAGAATATTTAAGATACCTGTCTCAACTCTTGAGTAGCAGACTAGTTCCTGGCACTTGCTCTTGGAAGTCAGCTGCTATTCTTAAGGATTCCCAGATGAGCATAATGAAGAGGGAAATTAGGAAAGGCAGGATATAGACGGGAAAAATACAAATGCTTTGAATTCTGGGTCTCAATAAATGGAAGCAAAGGTACAGATAACCTCAACAGAGGTGATGGAAAGCTAGTGATTTGTTTAGGCTTTAGTTAAATCTCAGGTTCTCCATGGAGCCACGGGTTTCTCCCAATATCTGAAACTGGTAGGAGCCACGTGTCAGTGTCCTGTAGAGAGTAAGCACAGGCAATGACTTGCCCTGGAGTATGGCAGTGACTCCTCATCTGCATTTATTCAGTGGGAAGTAGTGCTACCTCTTATTTGCTACTTTGACATAAAGCAGCAGTTTCCACTGAGTTCCTGCAAGGACTTAGATCAGGCTGTCTTGCACAAGAAGAATCTTGTCTCTGTGCAGGGTCTGCAAGAACCCCACAGTAATGGGAGCTGTTGATGTGGAACAAAATGACTGATCAGTTGTATTTTTTTTTTCCCTCTATATAAGAGTAGTGGCTCATGATGAGTTTCTACAAATATTCATCTGGCATTTGTGCTATATTAAAATGTAGCACTGTGACTTTTTATGAAAAGCACATATTTATGGAGAGATGAAGCAAGTAAGGAAACAAGAATGATATTTAACATTCAAACATGATAGTACTTTTTTGTGGGTCCTTCCCTCTTGAAACAAATGGACTAAATGAAACCAAACTCTGTAATAATTGTCCATATTAGATCAAGAGATAGATCTGATCAAGTGTTCAGTCTCTTAATACTGTATTTTTTTCTTTTTTCTCCTTCAATACTTTTTCATTTGTATAAGTTTATTTCTTTCTGCACATTAAATGTTAATAAGCCTCAGACCTTAGTGCTTGCTATTCCTACCATTCTAAGAAGCCATTACCTTGTGACTTTTCTTAATTCTTTAGTTACAAAGCTGGGTGTGGTTTGGATAGACCAAAGTCAAACTTCTATATAGTAAAACAAATTGAAGAAAGTAGTGAATTAAACCAGAGCTATTTGACCAATTATAAGCCAATATTATTCCTTGAAAAAATAAGCTAATGTCTGAGTGAAGTGTACCTTAATTGCTTGTTTAATAAGGTAATGCAATTAAAATTAAGTTGCTGGAAGATATTTTGTACTCTTAACTATTTATTTAAACTTTGTTATCATGTTGTGGTACAATGTTGCTTTTCAGTGTAGCCACAAAAGAGAAGATACAGCATCCTAAATACAGTATTTATGAAACAGCAGAACGTAGATGATTTCCCCCCTGCCTTTGCCCAGCTGTCATCTTTAGCTGTCTAGAGACTGTTTCTGCAGAGGTCTGCTTCTCAGAAGTTATTTGGGTTTGCTCATCTAGAGATCTAACTCTGTACAGCTATGGAATTAAACTAAACTGGTCTATCAGACAGATGCATGTCATTGGTTTGTCTGAGACTGCATCAATCAGTCCAAAAACCCTAATTGGAATTTAAAGGAATGGTGTGTACAAAACAAAATTTTTGCCTCCCTTGTAGAACTTCCTGCTGTCAGACTGCTTCTATTCCTTTTATGATCTGCGCAAAGAATTTCACACTTGCTACCCTAGTTCAGCCGCCGTGAAAGATCAGAATATCAAGACCATGGCAGAATGTATCCTTTTGCTGCAGCTTTTACACCAGGATCAATTACACTTCCTTAGGTGTTATCTCTGATCATCACAGATTTTAGTCTACTAAACTAAGAAGTGGGTTTTAAAAACTCACAGGTGATGTGGAAGGAATATTTGCTTAAGTTTTTGTTGAGGGGAGTGGCTCTGCTTGTAAATATGTTTTTTTACCACCACCCCCCCCACCCCGAGTTAATGCTGAGTTCTAAACAACCATATTTAGTAAATCCACTAAAGAGAAACATCCCTTGCATTGATACTTGATCTTAAAGTAAAGGCTTATCTATCAGTGGGCCTCTTCAGCATCAGCCTTCATGCTTCTACTCTTTGCAGATAGTAATAGTTCTGTTGTATGATCCTGACTGAACTGAGTTTAAAACAGGAATACAAACAAACAAAAAAGAAATGTCATCCCAACATCCTACAGCTAAATTTTAGTAAGATTTTTGTGGCCCAGCTGAAAGTGGTCAATAGTTTTCAGACTGTTAACTATTAAAGTGAATATTAACCAGTTTATGAGTAGAGTATCAAATATCTAATGGTCATGTGTCCTTGCGAAGACCAGTAAATTTGATTACCAGTTCTGTGTTAATATCAGGAAAGCCTTATGACTTGTTTACAAATGATTGTGCAAGTGTGTTATTTCCTATAATAATTTTTTTAGATCTAGGCTTAGGGACAGATGAAACAGAGGAGGACTTTGGCGTGTGGCAAGTGAAAACCATGGTGGCTATCATTTTCAGCATGCTCTCTGAAAGTTGTAGTAAGTGAACTATTTATGCAGAATGCTGAAATCTTTCTTTTGTGTAAGAATTGGCAGTGGTACTGTCATTCTTCAGTAATCTCTGACCCTGGTTATATTTAAACTCCCTGTTTTTTTGCAGATCATGTATTTACTGAGCCTGAAACTGTGAAATACAAGTATGAAACTGGTCCTTGGTAAGTGCCCTTGTCACAGTTGTTTACAACCAAAGCTGACTCTCATCCACAGCAAGGAAAGCTTGTGAATATTTACCCACAGTCAGTGTGAAAATAGGTTGGTTTTGTGAGAACAGTAACAGTGTTTTCAGTAGTCTGGTGTAGACAGACTGCAGCTGGTCTGTTGAATGCTGTGCTTCAGGCTGTCTCTTTAAAGTCACTGCAAGTTAAATGCTCTTTGTTCACTGGTTTCTGTTTTGCATGGCAGCAAGGCTGACTTATCTTACCCAGTGGTGAAGAAATATTTGTGAACTTTCCCTAAGTCAACAGGGGTGCTGGCTAGTGCACCCTATATGCAGCTGAGCTGCATGGTGCTTTTGAAGAGGGGTCTAATATGCTGTATTGCAGATTCTTCTCCCTACAGAAGAAACAGAATAATTCTTTGGTTTTGCATACATTGCAGTGACTGGAAAATGAAACATTTTAAGTATAAGTAATATGTATTCATAATTAGTACTACCTTGTAATCATATGTTGGATTGTTAGATTTTTTCAAATGATATTAATCCATTTTTTATTCCTTTTGAGAAGTCTTCCTATTTTATTTTTGTTTAAGGAACTTCAGTGTGGTGACAACATGATGCATCTTGGGCATTGTATACGTTATATAAGGATTATCCCAGTTATCTTTCCTTTATTAAAATGAGTAACTGAGTTAGAATGGTCTCAACAGCAAATATACTCCTGATTTACAAGTTAAATTAGTTGCAAACTTGATTTTGGTAAGATAATAGAAAACCTAGACTAAAGTTTACATTGGTGTGTTTTTTTCTTTTTTCTATGCAGTAGTAAATCAGAAATAGTGGACAGTGAGACAGTAATACGTGCCAGAGGTTTGCCATGGCAGTCTTCAGACCAAGATATTGCTCGATTTTTCAAAGGACTCAATATTGCCAAGTAAGATAATAAGAATTTGTCTTGCTTTGTCACTTTGTCTGAATAGCAAGTTCTTTTAATATTTAATGTGCATTCTCCATATCCCCCACTAGAGTCCTCACTTCTACTGCCTTTCCCCACCCAGACCCTTCCCACATCATGGTCACAGTAACTGCACAGGTTTACCAACCTTAGGTGTGCAAGAAAGAATTGTGAAGTGTGTAAAGAAAAGAGACTTGCCGATTGAAACTCAACATATTCACTTACTGCTAGTACCTAAAGGGAGAAACTCTTACTGCATTAATCAAGAGAAAGTCTGAGGTGGAGTCCAGGGTGTAATAGAAGCTGTAATTTTCTGCCAACTCTTCATATTCTACTATGCCTCCTAAATAAGCCAGATTCAGAAACCTTCAAGTGCTGTTGGGAAGAAACTTTCAGATGACTGATGTGTGTACACCTCTTATTTATATGTATTTTATATATCTTAATATGCACCACATATTTATATGTGTATATATAGAGAACAAGTTTGATTTAACATAGCTGTCAGTGAATATATATATTCCAGATTCTCAACACTGAGAAAATACTTTGTCTTTTGTTTAGAGGTATGAGGAATTCAAATCTGCATTTCTGTGATGATAGCAAGGGCTTGCAGATATACATCTGCATGGAAGTTGCAAAAGTGGTGAACAGCATGAGATCCAAAATCTCATGGAAATGGATTCTGCAGTACAATAGTTACTATCCACAATTCTATTAAATTTTTAATGTAGCATTTTTTTTCCAGTCTCTATAAACTCCTTCTTAGTCTATTTTCTCTCCTGTTCTTACACAATTATTCACTGAATGTATTAAAGATTCAAACTAAGTTTATTGTTGTTGGCTTTACCTTCCAGAGGTGGTGTGGCTCTCTGCTTGAATGCTCAAGGAAGAAGAAATGGGGAGGCATTAGTTCGGTTTGTCAATTCTGAACAGAGAGACCTTGCACTGGAAAGACACAAACATCATATGGGTAGCAGATACATTGAGGTAAAAAGTAGTGACTTGAAATAAATCTTTGGAGAGCACCCCAAATGATTCAGACTACTGTTTTAAATGAAAACAAACTGCATTTCTGTTTTGCTCAAAGTACCAGAATACAACTCTCTCACATGTGCGTGTGCTTTAGAGTTGAATATTGTAATTTTCATGTGTGGCTTTTTTTGTTGTTTTTTTCTTTTTTTTTCTTTAAGGTTTACAAGGCAACTGGGGAAGAATTCTTAAAAATTGCAGGAGGTAAGTGATGCTGGAGTTCAGTGAGATTACGTAAGTTCATAGCAGTGTTGTTCTAGCTTTGATATTTTTTTTTCTTTCTTTTTTTTTTTTCTTGACTGAGGGCACAAATGGATAATGAAGTAGCTTTTCCTGTTTTGCCTTCCAAGAATACTTGACCCTGTCAAGTCCTGATTTCACGTGGTTGAATCTGAGCTGTGAGCATTTGGGCTGTGTCCTGCTCTTTGGCAGGAAGATGAGCCTTTGCAGTGGAAGGATCTGTGTACCTGGCAGAAGTTCACACTAATCTCATCTTTGTTCTAATTTCATTAATATATGAAACACTTTCAGCTTAAGCGATTTTCACTTAAAAATAGATTACTGGGAGTCTGTAGTATCTCGGCTCTCCTCTGGGTTTGTTGCTAGCTACTTGCCTCCTACACTAGTCCTTAATGCTTTGCTGCTCCTGCATCCTATGGAATTAACTCAGCAGCATGACCATATGTTGGTGGCTGACTCTGTTATCTTTCTACCAGGCACCTCCAATGAAGTGGCCCAGTTTTTATCTAAGGAGAACCAAGTTATTATCCGGATGAGAGGCCTTCCATTCACTGCTACTCAGGAGGATGTCTTGGGGTTCCTGGGGCCTGAGTGCCCAGTCACAGGAGGGAAAGAGGGACTTCTCTTTGTCAAGTACCCAGATGGCAGGCCCACAGGAGATGCATTTGTGTTATTTTCCTGTGAAGAATATGCACAGAATGCACTTAAAAAGCACAAAGAAATACTTGGAAAACGTTACATTGAACTCTTCAGGAGCACAGCAGCAGAAGTCCAACAGGTTGTAACTATTGGCTGTGAGACTTGAAACTTAACTGTTAAAACATTCCCTCTAACACTTGTGCGTAAATGCATTGTAGACAGCCATGAAAGTCTGTTATATTAAAAATCTGAAGTTCTGGAAAGGGCAGTATGTGTTTCCTGATAGGCATAAGAAATTGTGCACACTGTTCTTTGTTAGTGTGTTGGTTTTTTTCTTTTTGTTATTTTTTGAAGTTGTTGTTTGTGTGGGGTGGGTTTTTGTGTGTGGGTTTTTTTTTTTCTTGCCACTGTTTGTTTTGGGTCTTTTTAAACATCCCTTGATTGTGAAGTAGTTTGGATAGGTCAAAATCACAAGAAAAAAAAAAAAGTACTAGATTGATAGTATTGTAGTAATGCTTCTTGAAAATCTTCAGTATTGTCTTTAAACTCTGGTCTCCATGTACAGAATTCATTCCAAATTTGGATTAATTTAAACAGCTTTTCTTGCAACTGCTTTGTTGGAAACTAAGAATTACCAGGATGTATTTACTTTGTGGTGAAACAAAATGAAATACTTGTATTCCAAAGATAGTTCACTCCACCCCACCTGCCCCCTATTATTACCTTCTTAAACTGGTAAAAGCATTTTATTTTGGCAGCAGCAATTCATGCATATGAAAAACATCACATAATCCATTTCTTCTGCCTCACACACAAAGTATTTCTATACTAATAATGCCAAAAGGAATCATTGTAAGATTTGATCTGGTCTTTACATAACCTCTGGCTATAAAAACTTAATGCAGTTCCTGTTTCAACCTGTGTGACACGGGAAGACTGTTCCATACAATTGATGGGACAAGGGAAAGGAATAACACTTGTAGACCTGCCATTTACCCTTAGTATTGTGGCTTGGAGATTAGAGCAGCCAAGAATCTGATATGTGTACAATGAAGACTAAATGAAATGACATAGTGATTTTTTTTTTTTTATGATCCTATTTTATTTTTTCCCGTTTCTCCTCAGTTCTGCTCCTTAGAGAGAAGGAAGCTATGTCCTCTAAGGAACAAAAATACCATGCTGTCACAGTCACTAAGGGTTTGCTCTTTTTTTTTTTTTTATTAGGGAGACCTGGATGAAACATGTGTAACTTATATTCTACCAATATGTCATTACTTCTGAGTTTGAAATTTTCAAATGCCCAGTGGGAAACTATCTGTAATAATTTGTTTTAAGAAAGTTTGTTGGTGTTGGTTTTTTTTCCCCAAGGTTGAAAGTGGATTTATTTAAATGCATGAAATAGAATTGTGAGCTGATTTGTGCTCAGCCAGATGATGTGTAAATCTCTGTCAATGTGTGGTTTTTGCCAACAGGTGCTTAATCGATATATGTCAACACCTCTTATTCCCACTCTCCCAACTCCCATCATTCCTGTCATACCCCCACCATATACCATTGCCACGGGTAGCATACGTGACTGTGTCCGGCTCAGAGGCCTTCCTTATACTGCTGGCATCGATGACATCCTGGAATTTATGGGAGATGCCACAGGTGATATCAAGCCCCATGGAGTTCACATGGTCCTTAATCAACAGGTAACAGTCTTTTGCATGGCAGGGCTAACTGCCCAGTTTCTGAAGAGGGTTAGAAGGAAGGGTAGTCACCTGGTCTTGGCTGTGCTTTATGCTTTCTATAACTTTGAGAAAACTTTGTTTTGTTTGCCTGTCTTTTTCTTCTTCCTCATTTCTCCTTCCCTTTCATATATACACTTGCTCTTCTTTCTATGTATATGCGTAAGACTGGGTAGGATGAAGCTTGTTCTTTTAATGATAGCTTTATCCTGGAGCCTGTCTTAAATAGTCCCTTGTGTTTCAGTCAAGTGCTGGAAGTGAGGCAGAAACATCTCATGTGAGATGACTTAGCTGCTCTGTCATCTTCAGGGTTTCTGCTCAGTGGTGGCCGTGTTGTTTGAGTGACACTTGTGGAAAAATCAGGTTTTCCTAACTTCTAACTTGATTAGAGACTTCTCAGGCTTTAAAGGAAGCTGATAATTAAAAATTGTGGTTTGGATATATTTTCGTTACATAAACATAGGGATATATTTTCCTTGCTATCTTCTGTTAAAAATAAACTCTATTAGCTATACAAATACTGAGGTATTAAAGAAAAGAAATGTGAGAGCTCCTACTATATTTGTTCTGCTATTTTGTTAGGAAAGTTTTAAATACTTTATACATACGCTAATGTCCATCAGATTGCAAAATATAAAATGTGGAAATTAATTTCTTAATGCAACTGTGGACTTTACTAAAACATGCCTGGAGCTTTATGCTGTTGTAGCATATCTAAGAAGTTCTTACAGGGAAGGCAATGCCAGACTCCTCCTTGAGCTTCACAAAAAAATAATAGACAATGTTAATAAACTACATACATCAAGGAAAATTCCAATTGGGTGAAAGGTGGGAGGTGAGGAGAAATCACAATAGAAATTAAAAATCATTGTTGAGTTATTAGTCATTGGTACTGGATGAGGAAGAACAGTGTATACTTTTAGTACATGTTTGATCCTAGTACTTTCTGCATTTCTTCTGCTCTGGGTGTTTTAGTAACAGATTGATTTATTATTCTCCCCCTTCCCCTAGGGACGACCATCAGGTGATGCTTTTATCCAAATGAAATCATCTGACAAAGCCTTTATGGTGGCTCAAAAATGTCACAAAAAAATGATGAAGGACCGTTATGTGGAAGTATTCCAGTGTTCAGGAGAGGAGATGAACTTTGTTTTAATGGGTGGCACTTTAAATCGTAGTGGCTTATCCCCACCGCCATGTAAGTTACCATGTAAGTCTCCAATTCTTCTGCTCTCTGCTGCTAAAGGCTGATGTGTGGTAGGTGCTGAAGCTTTGTGGCCTTTCCCCTTTTGACTTTGGTTTTGTCATGATCAATAATCATCCATCTGTATACATGCTGAGATTGGAATTGTTCCCTTTGGGCAATAATGGGACTGATCAGAGGCATTTTTATTGTATTTTCGGTGATGAGTAGAGGGCAGCAAGGCCTTGCCAGTGAGATTGTTGCACACTTTGCTTTTTATGGGTGTACTGTTCTTCTGAGCTCTGCGGTAGACTTGCCTCTAGCAAAACCTTCTTGGAATTAGAGGGATTTTTGAAAAGGGGAGAAATTCTATGTTCTAGCTGCTGATGAGTGCTCTTGCTGTTGAGAAGGTACTCTATGGGCTTATTCTGGAAGGGAAAATACCCACTGGGATGATATGCTAACAAACCATAGAGTGGTGAAGCTTGATGGATTTTTATATTTTTATGTAAGATTACAGTGACCCTTAGCATGTAACTATAATGGAACTTGACTGTACCATTCTAATCAGTCTCACTAGCAAATCACTAAGCAGATACTGATGAGGATTTGCAAAATAGTAAAAAGCTGCCCAAGATAGTATTTAAAAACAGTTTGACTGCACACCAAGCCAAGCTTTATGTTCGTCTACAAATCAGACACTTGTTCATCAGAATGCATCAGACTAGTGATCTTGCGAGTTTTGTTTTGTTTTTTTTCATTTGCTGTATCCTAAAAATAGCTTTTGAAGTTGCAGGAGCCTTATGCATGAAGACTCATTGTCAGCAGTTGTGGGTGCCCACATGTATCTAGTGTTATGGTACTTTTTGTCCCACAGAGTACAACTTCTGTTAGAAAGAACAGAGGGTGTGTTGGTGTGCACGCCTGCTTTCTCTATGCACATGGCTTTATGCTTTCCTTGAATAACTCTGAAGTTCCCTACTTACCATTTGCATATGGACAAGGCTGCTCAGCTCTAGGAGTTGTGAACTCTTAGGAATTTGCTCATTTCAAATGTCCCAGTTGTCATTCACAGTGATGTAGCAGGGGTGTCCAGGGGAGAGGCTGGAGAGAAATCTTGCAGAAGTGTTCATTAATCATGCCTAGATGGTGTTAATCACATTCCTATAGCAAAGATCTCCATTCTGATTATTTTTTGTTGTTGTTTTGTTGTTGCTGTGTCCTGGATTGTTTTAGGCCTTTCTCCACCAGCTTATGCTGCTTTCCAGACAGCAGCTGTGATCCCTGCAGAGGCAGCACTTTACCAGCCACAAGCCCTCTTGCCAACCACCAGGACTCCCCAGGCCTCTGCAGCTGCTCCAGCTGTTACCTACTACCCAGCTCAGGCTGCTCAGCTTTATATGAATTACACAGCTTACTATCCCAGGTAACTCCCAGATTCATCCTTCTCCTGACATTTCATCTCAGTGGAGCAGGACACTGTGTGATCCTGTGAACCACTCTTAAATTTGCACTTATGGTGCAGATAATCCTGGGAACTTGATGTTCATCAGCAGAGGCAGTAGCTATTTGAACTGATTCTCTGTGGCCCTGTAATGAAGTTGAGCTTTTCTGTAGGTTCTGTTTGAATCTCACAATAATGTTGGTCTAATATTTAACAGTGGATTTGGCACAGGGGCAATGTCATGGAGGTGATTCTATTTCTTGGCCAAACAAGAAGCTGTGTCAATATGTGCCTCTACCCTCATCCTTGTTTGTTCTTGTACTTACGATACTGATTCCATGCTTAAAGACTCATTATAGGTGTGCACTAGGTTTGATTTCTTACATCAGTGAGACCAGAGAACACTTCATGTGCGTAAGCAAAGCAGAAGATATCTCTTTTCCCTTCCTATAGACAGTATCAGTGTGGCTCACTGAATTCTGATGCATGGGTCCATGGGAAGTAGCTTGTTCATTGATAGTTCCTAGGGTTGTGACACTTACTAGCCTGACTATCTGGTAAGTTGTTAGACAGGCCCTGGCCAGAGATACTACTTTACTCACTATTTTGTGGCTCAGAGGTACCAGATTTGGGCCTTTGTCTGCTTTTCACACTGTAATTTTTTTTTCCACACACACACTTCTTTTTATGGTTTCATTAATAATCATAGAACAAATCATCTGCAACTACTAATTATCTTCTTCCCTGTGAAATAACAAGTGACACTCTGTCTTCCACCACAAACGTTAGCTATTTTACTTTCCCTCCTTTCTCTAAAAAAAAAAAATTACCAGATGCTGAGGAGAAATGAGGAAAAGTCCACAAAGCAGTCCACGTCAGGGCTGCCTGTTTTTCTCTAGGTTTTGTGCTTATTCTCAAATAAAAAAAGTCAGTTTAAACTTTACCTGTTCTGAGTACTAAAACCAGTTACTGGTTTTCATAACAATATTTCTGCTCTTTCTCTTTCAGTCCTCCAGTATCCCCTACCACAGTGGGGTATATTGCAGCTCCTCCAGGAGCTGTAGCTGCTGCTGCCACTGCCACCCACACTCCGATTCTGCCCCAGCCTGGAGCATTGGTCCGTATGCAGGGTTTGCCATATAACACAGGAATGAAGGAGATACTCAGTTTCTTCCAGGGGTACCAGGTTAGTATGTGCTCCCTCTCCTTGGTGCTATATTTGGACATCCAAGTAATGATCATTGGGAACTGAGCAAGTGACTGCTTTTGAAAATTGCTGAACAAGTGTGCAAGCTCAGTGTTGTGTATTTGTCGGACCAAAGTGTTTTATTTCTTGTGTAATAAACCCATCCTAACTTGAAAGCAGTAGTTTTGGTGTCTAGGGTTTGAATTTGGAGACAGAGAAAGTGTTGACCCCCATTGTAAGCAGGGCTGCAAAGGGGCTGCCAGAGCAAGGTGAGGGCAACCAAAAGCTTTCAGTCCTGGCTGCTTTTTGGTGGGAGCCCTAGGGAGGGTCAGTGTTTGACCTTCAAGACTTAAGTGTTCAAGTCTGCTGAGACCAAATTTCTAGTGCAGAGGGCTGTGACCTAGGCGTGCTGACTTGCTTGGAAAAGGAGACAGACATCTCTGTCAGACACTCTTTCGAGGACTAATTGTTTTGGTTACAGGCAGGAGGAACACTTTCCATTACAAACTGCATTACATTGCAGCCTAAAGGAAAACTCTTATTTTTCAAACCATTTTATACTGATAGCAAGTTCTTTACGTGGTACAAGTAACTTCAGTCAGTATGTGCTGATTCAGTGCTCTGTTGTTGAGCGAACACAGATTTATTTTCTTGAGGAAGAAATAAAAAAAAAAAGGCACCATGTACAAATGTTTTTTTTCCAGCAGCACTTATTTGAATTCATGGAATGGGTCTTTCCATGTCTTCTGCATTTCATCTCAGAGGATATTGTACCTATAGCCATGTTTTGTCATCATGTGCTTACTAAAAGGAAAGATAATTGAATATATCTTCTGGTGAGTATTTAACTTCTGTGGGTAACAGCACCTACACACAAACACCAAGTCTGCTCTTCTGCTACTACTCAGAAGCCCTGATTTAAAATCCTCCTGCTGGGTCTCCAACCACTGTTCAAGTGTGAAAAGATGACGTTTTTGCGTGTTTGTCCTTCAGAATTAGACAATTTTATTGAATGATAGTGATATTGCTAAAGGGTAAGCTACAGATTCTTTTTTAATGCACAGCAACTGTTAATACAAAACCTTCAAGCATGGTATGTTTTTTCTTTTTTCTTTAAGAATCTTAAAGGACAATGGATTTAATTTGTAGAGTCAGATGTCTGCTGTGTAAATTAATATAGACTGAGAACAGATGCTTAAATGCCTGTATTCCAAGATTTGAGTTTTTGAAAGATACAGTTGCTCTCCCTGTTGTGGTTTCTTTTCAGATGCTACTTTTATGACTGAAATTAGTTTTGCATACTTGCTTTTTCAGCGTAAAGATTGGAACGTTGCTTATTAAAAAGTGTGGTGAATTTTGACAAACATTAAAAAGTATCTAAATGTTGTTGTATTTTAGGGCTTTTTCTTCAAGGGATATTTGCAGAGTTCAAACCAAATTCAGTTACTTGTGGCTTTCATGATTTGCAGATAAACAGTAGCTCATCGGTTGCTTAAAATTGGTATTTTACCTTCCTCCTGCCCCCCTCCCTTTTGAGGGTGTATTAAAAGCCTCTTTTCTAAATTGAAATTCAGGTAGAAGGGTAAATACACTATTGAAAAATCTGACCTGAAGATGTTGGTGAGTTGAGCAGGTCAGTGAGAATGTCTACTAGCTCTTGTCTTGCACTAAATCGTCAGTTTGGTGAATCTGGTGCTGAATTTGCCCTTTTCCTTTTTTCTGCATTTGGAGAGCAGTTCAGTGTTTGTATTGCACAATTCAATGTTTCAAATGAATAGAAATTTTGCCACAAGATGAAAACTATATTCTTCTGCTGCATCTGCCTGTCATCGTCAGTTGCTGTTATTAAATTGGTCACCTCTTTGATTTCTTTAGAAGATGTTGTCCAAATGAGATCGGGTTCAGTATCTTATAAAGGAGCCAAGGAATTATTTTGAATTGTTCTTGGAATCCCACATGTGGTAATGCTAGTTTTATACTCGCTCATTCCTTTAGGGGGAAAAAAGAGGTGGTGACTTACTGTATGGGGACAATAGTTTGTCTCTGGAGCAATAACTAATTTTTTTCTTTTTTTTTCTTTCTCCTCTTTCCTCACGTTATTTTTCTTTTTCTGCTGCTGCCCAAGGATTTATTGCACGATGCTTCTGCTCATTTATAAAGTGAGCCCCTAATAATCGTCAGTGGTTTGGGCATGGTTTTAATCTCTGTATAACTAATTGATGTTGGTATTCAATGGTCCTCAATGTTGGTATTCTGGGAACCAGATTGGGGGTGCTGAGATCAAAGGGTGATTTTTTTTTTTTGTATTTATGTGTCTTTGGAAGAAACAGGTTCTAAATTTTAGTTCTTGGCTTATTCTCTTCTGCTTTCTCCCTTCAGTCTTCATGGGCTTTGTATATTGCATGTATGTACATGTTGCTACTTAAGTGAAAGCACCTCTCATACCAGACCTGCCTCTTAAGAGAAAGACTTTGCTTATCATGGGCTTCAGCAAGCTGGTCTCAATATCAGTACATGCTTCTAATAATAAATAATGTAATAAATCTGCAGATCAGCACTAGCCTCTTGTTTAGGGGTTCAGCAGATTGATTTCTTCTTATTGTTCTGCTTTTTTTGGTTTTATTGTTGAAAATTCCTTCTAGTTTGCATGTGTAATGTATCTTGCATTGAACAATCTTGAAAAACCTGTGAAGAATTTTAGTAGTAAATCTTGGAGATGGTAATTTTCCCCATCACCTTTCTGTATAATGTAGTGTACTATAATTTTCAAAAGAGCCATTATTAGTACTCTTTGATTCAGTCAGTAATTCACATTAAACTGCTTTTTAGCTGTACTGTAATGCAACAGGGCCATTGATTTGACCTCGGGCATACACTGGGTACCTAGCTAAAGGATACTTAAAAACAACACCCACCACAAAAATAACAAAATAACAAAACAGTGAAAACCACAGCAACAACAAACCCCACCATACAATTCAGATAGGACAGTGGGGTGGTAGCAGGTGCTCTGACAGGTGCTAAAACACCAGCTACTCAGGAAACTTCCCTTATAAACTGGAAAATATGTGGTGGTGTAGAGATGCCTCTGGAATTAAGAAAACCAGTTTATATTTCAGACCCTTTGTGGAAAAGTTTGAGGTCAAGGTGGTGCAAAAATAGTAATTACATGCAGCAGACTTCTCAGGGTTACCTTAGGTCATCACTCTGCACATTTGTGTAAGTGGTGAGAGAAATCAAGTAAATAAGGAACAGGTGTAGTAGTGGAGTGATGGATTTATGTGAAATTGTTTGGGCATATCAGAGCAAAATTTCTCCCTGAACTATTTTTATTTACTGGCTAAATCCTCTATGGATTTTATTCATTTAGACACTAAATGAATCAAAGAGAAATATTTATAGTCATGAAATAATTTTCCTTAATCTTAACAATAAACCTGCATTCTCCTAACGTTGACAGAGTTGGAATTCTGACAAGAACTGTTAGGTTTTTGTACAAGTAGATGCAGTTTTGCTGTGCCCACGGTCTTAGCTGACCATAAGCTAGTTCATGACTGTTACCTTAGCTAGACTTCAGTATGCATTTAGTAGCATTTGCCCAGTTTATTGCAGGCTGGCATGAATGAACTCAATGTCTGCCTGACAAAGAGCATGTGGATTAGTTCTTAAAAAGCAGACTTGCTATTTACAGAAGCTGTCTATGAGTATAGTAGTATGTTGCATTCAGAACTAGTAATAAAATAAACTGGAGACTAAGATTTAGGGGTCCTGGCCACCATCTGAGACTTATTTTAAACCTTTCAAATTTGCTGAAAAGCTAGGATGGTGTACATGTTTTTATCCAAGAGAAACTTAAATGCTGTTCTTTAAAATTTTCAGGGCTTAGGTGCCTTTTACCTGCAGCTTTTGCAGTGTATTAATCCTTCAAGTCTTCGGAGACACAGAATTAAAGGCTCATTGCTGTGGGGGGAGGAGGGTGGCTTGTGCTTAGAACAGTAATAAGGAAGTGAAGGGAAGAAGATGTATGGCTAAATTCCAAGGGCATTAACAACATTTCTCTCTTGTATCAGGACAGCAGGCTTCATTGTTACTGACTTTTTAGGGATTAGGCTTTTTTTTTTCTCTGAAATGCACACTTAAACAAAGAAGCATTCTCTGTTTGCTATGGGTTCCTTTAGAAATCTGATGCCTCAGTCTGAGAGGGATATACCCCATCATATTTGGTGTGGCGATTCTAGGCATAGCACCTTCTGACTAAGGAAGAGAAAGAGGATGTGGAAGAGAAAGAACTGCCTCTTGCTGGTATTTGAAGTCATCTGGCAATATAGACATTATTATATGGTTGCCCCCATGCTCTTGGGATAGAGTGTGCTGTTTGTTTTGCTTGCCTAAATTTATGTTCCACCTGGAAATGTTGCCTGTGTGGAGAAAGACCGGGACTAGTAAATTAGTGGTTACTGTTTCTGTCTGTTGCATCACACACTTGAAGCAAGAGACTAAAGTGGTACCACCTTCAAGCTGTATTTTGGGAACATGCATGACCTATTTCCCTCTCTGTTCCACTCGGGCGGTCTCCGTTCCGCAGACCATTCAGGTGGGGGCTGGTGTTTGTATCAGCACTAAATGTACAACTGATACTCTTCAGTGGCAAAGCCAGGCTAGGGTATTTCTCCCAGCTTTTGTGACAAAGATTGCAGTACCTAGTCATCAATTCTGATTTTGTGTTCCAAACCTACTGTATCTAATCTTTTTTCCAAAGTCTGAGAGCTGGATTTCTTCCCTTTGGCAACTGTTTTGTGACAGTTTATTGGTAGCTTAGGCTAGAATTGCAGCTGCAATCCTGAAGTGGCCATTTTGCCTATGATGTTTTCTTTGTATTTCATTTCCCCTCACTTGTGTTTTTGGCTTGTTTGTTTTTGGTGGTGGTTGTTGTTGTTGTTTTGGGGGGGTTGTGTGTGTGCTTGTTTGTTTGTTTTTCTTCCTGTTGGGGCATGTCTAATAATCTTCCCAATTTTAATTTTGTTGTTAGCAATGGATTTATTTTCCCCAGATAGCTTTGCATGTGCTGTTTTTAGAATGATCTTTGAATGTCTACTGTAGGAAATGCAAAAATTAAATGGAAATCAATGTCTCACTGGTTAGTGACCTGGTTAAATCTCTGCACAGTCTCTGAGGGGATGAGAACACTCCCATGATCTCCTCAATGCAGCAGGTATTTCTGAAAGAAATTACATAGCTTGGAGAAACAAAATATATGTATAAGGACAGTGTGTAGTGTGCTACCATTTTATTAACTAGTCTGTCTCTGATTCCTGTCATCTTAAAAAGCTTTGCACTGCAGAAAGCATAACACATAGTCTAGGAGATGCTACCATACTGGAGGGGATTGTTGGTCAGAATTGGTTATCTCCTGTAGAAGAGAGGAGTTAGTGGTATTTAATATACATCTGCCATTAGTTATTATATAGTCTATTGTAATATGTAATTTAATATTGTAAGTATTATTTAATATGAACAAGATGAAATATCTCTGTCAGTTTAGAATCATAGAATGGTTTGGGTTGGAAGGGACCTTTTAAAGATCATCTAGTCCATACCCCTTGCAGTGAGCAGGGATGTCTTCAGTTAGATCAGGCTGCTTAGTATAGCAGTAGAACATATGCTGGGAACCCAGTCTTGATGCCTTTAACAACTGAGGCTGCCTTTCCTAATAAAGCTCTTAATTTCACAATGGTATTCTCTGTGGTCTTCCTTACTAGCAAAGCTGGACTTCTTGATGGCTGCTTCAAGAGGAGAAGAGAAACTGTTCTATTGTCTGAATTTATTTCTGCCTTCTCCTTCAGGCATTCTAGGAAATAGGTCTCCCCTCATCATTTATAAGCATGTGAGACTATCCAATTTAATAGGATGAGACGGAGGAAAACTTTGATATTCTATTTCATAGATTAAATAATGGCTTAAAAGTATTATTTGCTATTGCATCATTCCAGTACACAACTATTATTTTAATGCTACTGTTGACGTATGGAGAGTAAGTGGAAGTCCCTGTTTAAGAAAGAATCACAGAATATTTTAGGATGGAAGTCCAATTCCCCAAGAACTGTGAGCTCAAAGGGAGGAAGGAACAAGGCAGCAGGTCTGAGGGAAGGGGCCTGTATTTCAGTTCAGAGAAACAAGGAAGGTGGGAATGAGATGATAGTGGGATAAGAGGAGGGTAGTGGAGGCACTAACAGTGAGGTCTGCTTTTAATTTTATTTCACTTAAATTAAGGGAAACTATTGCAGTACTTGATAACTGGCAAAAAGTTACTTGTGTGTTAAGGGTAGGTATTTGAAAATACAATGTGGAGCCTTCATATTACCTCAGTATTGTCATCCTGTCTCAGTAACATTTACACAGGAAATGAATCACTAGAATTTATCACAGTGACCTTAAAGCTGGTTTATACTGGGGCGTTAAATTTCTAGGTGGTATTTTTAAATCTAAGTGGAAGCAGAATTTGGCCCACTGCATCGCAAGTGAAGCTGGCAAAACTGCATTTCCATTTGGAGCAATGAGTTTATAGGTTTACCCTTGGATTTACACCTTGCCCTCTGTGGTTGAATGGTTTTGTATTGTTCTTATGGGTTTCTGAAATGCAGGTGGAATCAGAAGCATTCATGATCATGCCCTTCCTCGGGCAAGTTGGGGTAGTTTCCATTTCATTCACCGGGAGTAGGAATTACCCCGCTTTATTTCCTAGCTCAGTTTGCAGTACTGCTGTTTAAAATCTCTAAGTTTCAAGAATTACTGTTCAACAACTTCTGTTTTAATTAACTCCAGTCTCTTGCCTATCTTTCCTGTGATTAGAAGTTGCTTCTGTTGCTAGGTATTTTGGTTCGTGGGGGTTTCTTTTTTCTTTCTTCCTTTAGGCCTAAGCTCTGGCAACTCTTCCATTTCTGTGTAGGGTACTTTTCACACTTTCATGTTTTCCATGTTGTTCATGCATTTCAAGTGTAACCTTTCAAACACAGTCCCTCACAAGAGACTATAGATCTTTACCTGCTGTGCATCTACTGATAAACTAAAGTATGTACTATCTTGAGACATTCCTTCCAAAGAGTAAAGTTAACATTTTGTAGATTTGTTTCAAGGGCAGGTCTGGGAACTGATAAATCTAATATTTGCACGGTCTGATTGCCCGGCAGAGGCTATCTAGAAAACACTTGATATATTTGTCTTTTACTTAATGGCATGGGTCTAGATGTGAAGGTGGCTAGAATTTGGTAGTGAAAATTCTGGGAGGTTCTTTTCTTTTGCGTTCTCTGGGTTCTTGGTTATTGTTCTCTTTGGAAGGTGTATACTGTGATGGTTGGGTTTTTTTGTTTTCAACTTCACTTTGGATGGATATAATGTGCCTTGTATGCCCAAATATAATAACTTTTTCTTCCTAAGCTGGCAGGAGACTATTTGTATGATAGAAATATCAAAGGAAAGCAGCATAATAAGTCTACATTGTGTGCATTTGCCAATTCTCTAAACTGTTAGTGCAAAACCAGCCAATTTGGGGCAAGGCGGGAAACTTCTTGGGATATGCTAAACGTTTTATCTTCTGGATTACATGAGCCAGTCCAGTAGTCTTTGTAGCATGTGCAAGGATACTCAGCCCTCTTCCAGGATATGCAATTGGGAAAGTTTGTGAGATAGATACAAAAGCATGTTTCATACTCCCCAAGATCTATTTTCTGACTATGGATTTCCTGTTTGAACCTGGCCCTCCAATAGCATGCATGATCACTGTTAAGTTTCAGGATCTCAAGTATTTCTTAGGTCTGACCCACGTGTAGGGTGTTTTTGTTTTAATTTATGGGTGTGACTGTACTGTCACTACTTTTATTTTAATATTCTTCTACTACAAACTGATCATGATGCAGTTCCACTGCACTCTCTACTAGTTTAAACACATTTTATTTTTTTAAGTGCATTCATGCCAGGACATTGATTTTCTTTGACTATACTGATGTAGTCTATGCAATGCAAGTATTCTATGCAGCTGGAGCTGTTGATTACTCAACCTTAGGGAAGCTGCAGTTTATTTCCATGACTGTGCTAAAGAGCTGAACAAACCCTGTATGCTACTTCTAATCCCCCACTTCAGTATGCGTGCTAGATGAGGTTCATCTGTCCCAGTGAGAGTTATTACTGGAAGCAGGATTATGCAAATTTAAGAGTTTTGTTACCTGATGCTGCTGTGTCAGGAGTAAAATGAAAAAAGGGAGCACTTTGTGGTCTGAAATACAGTTTAAAATATTCCCCACATGCATTTACTTCAAATCTTATTTCTACAACCAGTAATTCAGTTCATATATATTTTTTATCTTGCATGAAAACAGTATCTGTCAAATTCACGGTCTCCTGCCAGTTGTTGTAGCTGATGCTTTTAAATATGTTTGCAAATGATCATCTGTGTGGCTTGCTGTACCAGAACTGTTCCTTCTCTTGCTGATTATCATATATCACACTTGTACTGTAGTACGCACCTGATGACTACAATGGCCTTATTCAGCTGAGCGATCAAGCAAGGAGTGTGTTACAAGCACCGAAAGAGTGGGTCTGTTTGTAACTCTTTGTAACTTCTGAAGAAGGTAAGATGGGACTGTCAGAAACTGGGTCTCCAGCAGTAAATGGGAAGGGAAAGAAGGGCTTGGTGATAGAGTTTTTTGCTTATGGCTTTTTCCCCTTCTTAGCTTGCATTGGGATCCTTGCTTTAATTTTTTCTACTTTTGTTCTATTAGAGAAATGAACTAATCCAAGGACATAGCCGATTGTGATCTGTGGTTAATGGGATAGCAGTGGTGCAGGTGGTGCTGTTGCCTGGTTCTGCTCTGATTGGTGTGTTAAACTTCCGAAGGGTTTATTAGCACTTGTTTCTCATGAAGCTTTCAGTCCAATATTTTATTTTTAGCATAACAATAGATGATTTTTTTTTCTTGATACGGCTACAAAGCATGCACGAATATCTGTGGAAAAAACCCCAACTTCTGGCTTTCTCTTTGATGTATCGTGCAGCTGTCTAGAGATTAATTTCTCTGTTTCTTAATCCCCCTAATGTGATGTGAACTACTATCTAAAAATTTTATTTTAGGAGAGGCTTCTTTGGTAATTGTGGCTTTCTAATGCACCTAACTAAATTTGCCAGTGGTAAACTTCTCCGCATTTTTGGCACTAACACATAATTCTTAATGAAATGTATTGACCTGTATGGAGATTGTGACACCTCTGTACTATTGCATTCTATTAAAAATGCTACTGATCCATTACTGTATTTTTTCATTCTCTTTAAAAAAAGCACACACAACTTTCAGTATAAAAAAAAAACCAAAGGGCAATCATATACTGCATCTTGATAGAATTATCTTCAGAGATAAAACTACTTAATCACTACACATAATCATCACCTCAGTTGTTTTCAGATGAGTTGGTTTCTCATGATACTGTTAGATCTGCTAGGGAGAAGGTAAACTGGAGTCTGCATGGTCTGGTGGTGTACAGAAAAACACCTGATACTAGTCTGAGCATTTACATATTTGTGTGGTCTTGTTTTACCCAGATTATCTGGAAAAACAGATTATTAATGGGGTTCTACTGTGTAGTAGAAAGAAACAGTCTTGATTAGAAAACAGTTCATGGAGTAACTCATCCTGAATTCCAAACTGTCCAAAGCAGTATCAGACAGCACTCTTTTTTTTTTTTTTTCCTGAAATATCCAGGAAAAAAAGATTTGCATGGATTTGAATTTGTCTTTAAAAGTACATAAAGAAAATCTGTTTCTATCTGTAAATCCATTTAAATAAGTACCTATGACTAGTATGCCTTAAAACCTTAAAATGAAATTGAAGGGCTTTTTTTCAACTGTTTTAATGCTGTTGGTTGCAGACTGTGTAGGCTTCTCTGCTAACTTTCTATGCAAGTCTTATTCCAGATCCTTACGTCGGTACTGCACCAAGGCTGCTATTTAAACTGCTTTTTAAAGCTCTCCTCTGTGCTTAAACATCTAACTGGGCTACATGTCTGTTTTTGTCTGACTCTGAACTGCAATCCTAAACTTAAATTCAGGACTAATGGTAAATGACAAATGACTTGATCCTATATAGATGAACAACAAAGAGATTAGTTCGGAGCATTTAGTTTAGATTAGTTTAGAGATTTAGTTTAGAGCAGACTATCTTTTAGCTCAATCCAAACTGAGCACAGCTTTCTCTTTGAGTGCAATGTTATTCTGAAAAAAGCCAAGATTACTGCCAGAGTTGAACTGAGATGATTCAGACATGGTTGGTTTTATTTGTCTTTGAATTTCTTTCTGCATGCTATTTTCTGATTAACTGTAGTTCTGTGACAAGAAATGATATGAAGTCTGTACTAACTGTCATATATGCTTCGCATTTCTGAAACATACTGTTGCTTATATCTTAAGAATACTTTTGCTGCCTGCTAAGTGGGTGAGTGAAGCTTCTGGCATGTACTTGCTTTTTTTTCATGTGTTTGAATGTAAAGATGATAGAAACTGCCACTGGTAATAACTGCAAAGTTTGATATTTCTTGCTGCATACTGACCCTGCATAAATTCTACAGAAAGTAAAACCTTTAAATGTTTTTTAAACTTCTATAAACTCCCAAGGATCTACGTCCCATGAACTAGAGCTGGGTTAATACTCATAAAACTGGGTTGGGGTTCCAGTGTAGTAGACCATATGTTTTACCTAGCACTGATTTCTCCAGTACCTAACCGTGTACGCTGAGCTTTCGATCCTTCAACTTTTGGCTTTGAAACCTCAATGAGATCCGTTTCTATCCAAAAAATAGGACTTCCAAACTTATCTTGGAAGGACTTCAGTGGGTTAGGAGAAATGGCTGGGTACCATAGGGCAGACAGAGATGTCTGCTTTCAACTCGGCACTTTGGAACTGTTTAAGAATTCGTGAGGGCAAATGCACTCCAAAGTAAATTGGTTCCAACAACTAAATCTCTGATTTTTTTTTTAATAGACTTGTTAAAATTACAGTAAAGTTCTTCAATGTAGTTGAGCTGCACCAAATTTTACTTTGTTTTACTGAACTTTCTTGTACTGTATGCATGCGTTAAGTTCAGCTCCTACTCCCCGCACATAACTCTCATGCAGCTCTATCTTTACTTCTGTTTTCTTTCTTTTAATTTTGAATATTCACATGCCCTTATAGCCTTTGTCACTTGGCCAGTAGTCCACATAGTACAAGAATTATTCACTGAATGCCTGGACTTCCTTGCTCCATTTACCCTTTGTTAAAATCAAAGTCTTTCTTTTCATATCAATCTTGAATGTGAATTTCTTTTCTAACAAAACCTTTGCATGGGATTACGCCTACATCATTCTGATCAACACACCAGCAGAATAAGAGCAGCTGCTGTTTGCCAAGCTAAAAGCTGACTTCTTTCAATCTTTGGCCCTTTCTCTTCCTTCCCATTCTTGCATCTAGAAACGTTTTGCCACAGACACAGGAGTGGAGTGAACCAGAAGCAGAGCATTAAAAATTGCATTTCCAGGTGTGGTCTTTGGTCTTAATAGGTTTTCTTCTTTTGTTATCTTGTATCCTTGCAGCTCCATGCAGATTCCATCCTCGTGCTTTACAACTTTAGTGGCCAGCCCAGTGGAGAGGCCTTGGTGACTTTTCCAAGCCTGGACCTAGCTAAGAAAGCAGTGGCTGAGAAAAATGGACAGCTCCTGGGAAGCCACTATGTAGAACTGTACCTGGTCTAACTAAACACTCTCTGGGGGCTGGGGCAAGAATGCTGCACTGAACACCGTGCCTTTTGCAAAATAAGTCTTCCCTTGCCACCCAGGCAGCAGCCAATGTGCCTTTTCAGCATAATATGTTGGAATGTAGAGTGGTACATGTCCTTTATTTAATTTGAAAAACGGCGTATTCTATGCCAAAGATAAACTGAAACCAAAAATTATGCAGTTAATTTACTTAATTTCTCATGTATTTGTTTAAACAAACCCGCTCCTGGCATCTAGTTAATTCTGAAGACAATCTAATAGCACTTCAGCTATCGCAGCCATGGGAGAAACCTGTTGAGTAGCGTTTGAAGTGGAAAGCAAAGCTTGAGTCATTCAGATTCTTCTGTGTTTAGTTTTTAAGAGTTTACACTTGACAAAGTGTCTGATTTTTGTAGAGTTTAAATGTCTTTAGAAAGGTCTTTTGGAATGCATAGCTTTCCCAGTTCGAAGTGTAGATCATATTGATTTGTTTTGTTTTGCTCTTGACTGGAATACAGCAGGATGCTGGACCCCAAATGTAATTGTGCTTTCTCATGGTTTGTTTTTTTTTTTTGCAAAAGCCATATTTGTCTCTTACCAATGTACTGCTGCCAATGTGTAAAGCAAAAAAATAGAACAGCAAAACCAGAAGAATCCTCCCTGCCCACCCATGATTCCCTGCCCCCAGCTCCAAACTTTTAATCTCTACAGGACAAAAATGGCACATAAACCTGAGTACTAATAAGTTATATTTTTTTTTATTTAAGCATAATAGCTTTCAGATACTGTATTAAAGATTTTGCTCTAGTTTATGTGCATGCAATTTGTTTACATCTTTGAACTACTTTATTTGTATATTATGAAACACCAAGACGTTGAAATCTAAATCCTCTAGTGCATGCTTTTTTTCTTTTTCCCTGTGTGTATATACATAAGCTAGAAGTACTTTTACGTCATGTAGCATGTGTTTAAAAAGACATCTGCTGTAGAAGCACTAAATGACTTTGTTTTTACTGTGCCTTACTTCAAAACCATTCCAAGTGCAATACCAGCAGAGCAAAATGTAATGAATCATGTCATGACATGTTCATGGATGTCTCAGTTGATCTTTTTTGTTAGTGTACAATTTGAGTTGTACTTTAAAAGAACTGAATGATGTATGCTTCTTTATATTACAACAAATAAAAGAGATGCTTACGATGTGTCTTGCCTTTGGAAAGTAACATGATTTGTTTTCATATATTCATGGGGCATCATTCTCCAATAAATAATCTTTTGCTCATTTTTCCTTTTCCTAGATTGAAGTACACATATGTACCTTGCCAGAGAAGTATGGTGTGGTTTGTGTGTGTGTTTGTTTTTCATGTGCTGGTAAGCCAGAAATAGGCAGGATACCTGTTTTTCTTGTAGTGGAGTGCTTTTTTGGCTATGTGATGTAACAGTTTACACACTTAGTTCTCTTACACTGGTGCCAGAGGAAACGAAGTATTGAACTTGAAACAGCATTCATGTTTGGATTTACATGACCTAATGGGTCACTCGCTTGTTCTTTTTTCTTTTTTTTGGCAACCCAAAATGCTATATTTGTCAAAATAGAGCCAAACAAACTTTCTGTAGTAAAAAGGTGTGTGCTGTCTTATAAAGATAATAAGGTTTGTTTCTCTCTAGTCAGAGAGGCACCTTCTGCCAGGTGCCATTTCAATAAAATATCCCACCTGAAATTGTATCCCAGTCAGGTGGGACTGGAGAGAAAGCTTTTTCATTATTTGAAAGTGGGGCTGTTTGCATTAATCTGTTTCCAAGATTTGTCTTGGTGAAGTCTACCAAAAAAATCTTACTTTTAAAGTAATTTGACTACTCCAGACGACCGTTCAGTTATAATTAATGTTTGTGCTGGTGAGGAGAATGCTTCTCATACTTAAAAATGTTTGGAATTTCTACTGTGAGCAATACAGCACCTGTACCATGTACCTACCAGTCCCTTTACTGTATTGTATTCTGCCGTGGTCCAGCAGGTCACCTTTTGGTTACACTTTGCAATTAGTCAAAACATCTTCGTGTTTCCTATATAGCCTCTATGCAACTTGTGTTTTTCTGTTAGCTAAAATAATGATTAATCTTGTACCAGCACCTAGGCTTTTTCCATCTCCTCCTGTTGCTGTTTATACAGGCTCTGCTCTCTCCTCGGCAGGCTGGGCAAGCTCAGCCAGGGCTTGCTTGGTGCACCACCAGCCACGGTTTAGATGTACACATTCCCCTTACTCCAAATTTTAACACCTCCAGGGCTTGGTCACCACCAGTTGCAGTCTAACTGGTTAGTGCAGTCCCCTGCAACTGTGAACCGAAATTAGTACCAGGATCCACCATCTGCAAAGCCTGTATCTAGCTGTCCAGGGGAGGAGGCTTCAGCTACTGCCAACTGCTGTTTTAATCCCTGTTCACCATAAACCGGGGGAAAGTAGTTGTAGAAACTGGGCTTTTCAGGTGCTGTGCTTGTGTATAAAATGCAGTGCAGGGCAGGTGGGAGTAGTGGACCTTTTTCAGGAGTTATCTGTGCAAAAGGGCTGGGGAGGGACAGCACTTCAGTGAGACAGAGACCCCCCCCGGTTGTGTGTGTGGGGCTGGTGGTGGAATCTGACAAGAGGCTGGGCCTGGAGACACTCCTACTGTGAACTTTATTATTTGTATTGAAAACTCTGCAGTCTCCCCTAAAAGAAGCATGAAAGACCATAAGAGTAAAGGGTTAAACAGTGGAATAGCTCATTTAAGTATTAAAAACCGAATAGACTAGAATAGTTGGACTAATAAAACCTGCTGCCTCCCAGACGGCCCCTCGAGAACGGGCCTGGGGCAG
>VWZY01011396.1:1592259-1669661 GCA_013399075.1 Chloroceryle aenea | reverse complement strand
CGCAAAACGGCTTTTTTTTTTCCCGTAGCCGTTGGTGTTTGGAGTTTCCTTGTAGCAAGCCCTCCAGCCCTGGCCCGCTGTATGTGGCCCAAAGGGTGTGTTGGCCCTGAGGGGTTATGTGGCTCAGCTGTGGGAGGAGGGGTTCTGCTCAGAGGCTAAGAAGAGGGGCTGTGGTGAGGCAGACAAGCTTTAAAGGTTGGAGAGCTCAGGTGTGGCAGGTTAACTTCTGGAAGTGAAAACGTGCTTGCATTTATACCTGAGCTATGCTTCTGGAATCAGTAATGCACCAGAAGTCATGGCATTTGAGAGCTGTTTACCTGCAGTGGTGCAGGAGAGGCTTTATAGCTGGTGAGCTGGCTTTCAAATCTGAGAGTTCTGCCTTGCTAACAGAATGAAAACACTCGGATTGTGCGTCTTTGAATGGTGCCTTACATCCCTGAAGGAGGCTGGGAACTTGGGGTAAGGCCTAAATACATTTTTTTTTTATGCATTTGTTCTTGGGATTGAATTTTTAGGCCATGATGTTTTTTTGGAAGACTTAGCAAAAGGATTTCTGTCTTTGTATGAGTGTAGTTTAATGGAATAAGAAACACAAGAAGTGTTAAGCTTTAACTGGTCCAGTAAAGGAGAAATGTGACTTGACTATTATGTGGTGTTAAAGACAAGGTGCTCACACTCTGTTATTGGCCGCAAGACTTGTTTCTCAAAATGCAGCAGCTTATTCTGTGCTTACCATTGGCAAAATGCCTTACCTGCACTTGTATTGCCATGTTATGTACCTGATGAACAGAATTAGCATTGTTTGGTTTTTGTCTCTTAGTTTCATCTGTTTGATGATGCTAGTTTAGAGGTGATAACTTTTAATTGTGTATTTCTGTTCCCATTATTTTAATACTGATAGTTTTACCTAGAAATCATTTATATGTCTGTCTGTCTTATGGAGTGGTTCTCCCTAGTTTAGAGAGAAGATATTCTTAATACTCTTGGTTGAGATGAGGTGAGACTGAAGGGTTGGAGAGGGCTATACTCTAGCCGAATAGTAGCAGCTGTGCTTCCAGATCAGGTGTTTCATGTTGGGATTTTCTTCACCTGCAGAGCAGAATCACATTAGACAGGCTTCTAAGTGTTGCTTGCTTATATCAACCAAGATATTTTCAACAGAATTTTGTTATAAAAACTTTTTTTTTAAGAAAAAAAACCGAAAGACTGTTTAACCACTTGAGTTATAGATCTGTGTTTGATAAAGTTAGTTGTAATGAATTTTGAGTCTACCACTTCAAGTAATTTCTAAACATGATTGCATCTAAAAATAATTTGAAACACTCTAAAGCAGAAAACTCTTCTGATATGTGGCAAGATCTCCTGTGATTAATCTAAAATTTTGTCTTTCTGCTGGTTATATCAACTTTGAAGAAGCAAACTGAAAATAAGCAAGAGGTCTGATATTTTTTTTATATGTATATATGATCAGGTGAGGGTCACTATGTTATTTAAGTGGATTTGCAGTTGGAAATGTAAATACTCAAAGAAGATAGCATGTTAATCCAGACTTGCTAATTGCCGTTTCTTGTATTGCTGTGCTATTATATTCCTTTTTAATTTTATGTTATATACTTGATAATTTAAAGAAAAAAAATAGCTATTTGCTGTTGCTTTCTGTGTGTTTGCTGGTAATAAAAAGTAGAGTTTTAATAAAATGCCTTCCCTCTAAACATTACACACACTGACACACTAATTCTGTCTGTCTAATGTTAGCTGTGGCTTTGAGAGAATATGTTTTGCTATGGGTTTTGGGGTGGTGTGTTTTTGTTTAGTAATCTTTATTTAGTGGCAGGAGCAGGAGTTGGTGGGTTTGTCAGGGACATCAGTGGATTTTTAGTATGGTATTGAAATTTTCTTAAACTGTGGGTTTGGTGTTTCTCGCCTGCACTAATCGCTGCTACCAGTAGATGTCCCCTTTCGATCAGGGTTTGCAAGTAATGTACTTAAAATACAACTGCTTAGGGGCCTGTGGGCTTCGTTGTTTAGTAGAAGCTTCTGCATGCAAATGTCAGTAAATGATCTGGTGTCTGTTAGTCTTAAAATCGGAGGTCATTATGCTTCCCGTAAACCAGGTGATTTAACTTTTTTTAATTTTGTTTCTGTTTTCCTATTTTAAATATTCTATGTGGAATGGCATATTCACTGATACTTGATAGGTTTGCTTCAGAATGTACAAATCCATTTCAAATTGTGAAAATTAAATTAGTATCTGACTCTAGTCACTTTTTAAAAAAATCACTAAGATATCTAACAGAAATCCAGTGGAAATTGTTGGACAAAAGGAGTGCTTTAAGTATAACCCAAATGTGAACATACCGTGTTCGAACATAAGAAACTATGGGAGCAAGAATAAAAGCAAACTAGTGACTCACTAGGCTTTTGGGTCTAAGAAAGGAAAGCAAACAAACAAAACAATAGTGTAAAGTTAAGCATTTATGACGGGTTAGATTTGGTAGCAAACCCCATGATTGCAGCCTAAGCTGGACAAGCGTTTTATTGTGATGGTTCTCTGCTCCCAGCTGGTAGATCTGAGTGCGGTGTTTATGCTTTGCTCATTGATTCACTTGCGCTTGGCGTTGTGGTTGGTTCTTGGTTTCCTTGTGCAGTGTAATGGCTTCAATATTGGCAGGGTTTCTGTCAAAGAGGTGGAGACTTTCTCAAGCTGCTTGTTCATATCCTCATTGCTGGGGATTGTAAACTGCTGTTGGCAGAGAGCAAATATGCTGTTCTTGCTGTTTTGGATCCTGTTTCCAGCCCACTAGAGATCCACAGCTGCTGGATATCCTGGCACAGTAGCCAGATACACAGGGATGCTGGTACTTACCCTCTTCCTGATGCTGCCTTTGCAGAGCAAGCTGTGCTCGGATGTCTCAGATGGAACTGGAGCTCAGCATGGGGAGAACCAGCCTTGACATTTACTCATTTTAAATGTGAACACAGCAGTAGAATTACAAGGAAAAAAATCATTAGCTCTTGAAGTGAGGAGTTTACAGAAGAATCTCTCATTTCCTTAAAAAAAGAAAGATACCTTGCAAATGAGCTTATTGTATATTTTTAAGTGGAAGTGTGTAAACCTCTCATTTTTGACATTAGAAATTCTAGTTTTAAAATGCTGGGGGGTGTGTGTGGGTTCTTCTTCCCATAAGTGTAATGAGTATCTATTTCACTCAGTGTTCTAACCCTGTGCTAAGAAGGCTAAGGTAGTAGAAAGTACAGAGGAATGGATAGAAATACGGGAGAGTTGATAGCAGGGTTGAGCCAGTATCAGTAGAATACAATGTCTAGACTTAAAGAGAATGCAACCCACCTTGTGTTAAAAGCCTGGGAACATTCAGCAGGGCCTTTTACTGCTTGCAGACCTTCAAGGATGTGTTTTCCTTGTTGTGCAATAAGTAAAAATGTGCACACCACATTGTGCTTTTATTTTGAGAGCAGCTTTTACAATAGACCTGATGAATGTGCAATTAGCCTGGATTATATTGGTCTCTTGTACTGGTCCCTACCTTCTGGCTTGGCTGTTAGAGCACTGCAAATCTTAAAAGGTTTTTTGGTGCTTGTTTATTTGTTTTTAATCATCACCTGATATCAGCACTTAATTTTCTGCTTGCTGGGGGGGGAGGAAAAAGCTAATGTACTACTGCCATGCATTACTTACTTGTATGTGTGTAGTCCCTTATTTTAAAATAACTTAAGAAGCTTAAAATTAATGCAGGTGTATTTTTAAATATACATATTTATGTGCAGAAAGCTTCAAAATATTTACTGTATGTGTTTTGAAGAGTAATACTAGAAAGTATGCAAGAGCAAAACAAAGGAAACATTGCTACCCCCAGACACAAGAACGGGACTAGAGGGGGAAGGAAACAACATCAGGGTAACTGAGGAGAGGTAGGGAAGAGTGAAATGTACAATGAAAAAAAGGGGATGGGGAAACTTACAGGACTTTTATTCCAGAAGCTCCAAACAACTGTTAATTTCTTTGTTGGGAAAATCTCTACTTACAGGAATTGAAAGCATTGCATTGAAAGCTGGCACTTGCGGGCTTGTCAGGAAACATAAGATCTTTCCATGATGTTTTCTGTATGGTTGCACTGCCAGGGATCTGTCCAGGTGTGGACTGCCTTCGTTGTGGGTGGCAGGTATGCAGAGATCTCCTGTGGGAGAAAGTAAAGCTGTGCTGTAACTGAGCTGCAGAAAGGCATGCAAGGAATAGGTGCTGCCTCACTTCTAGTCAGAGCAGGAGAGGTTAACTGAGGAAAGGATGAGTTTGGGTCTCACTTTGAGTGTAGCATTTGTCACTACAGTTTGATCCAATGAATTCTTATTTAAATATGCTCTGAAAATGTGGATCTCATTCCCCCTGGATTAGGTGTGTGTGTCTTTTGTTTGATGCAATGCAGTCCTTGTGTAATCGTGCCTTTTACTGTGAAAATTCACACAAAGTACATTGAATTGTCATTGAAGTAATAGCATTAATTACAAATTTTGAAACTTTGGAAAGCAATGCAGAAACTTAAAAATACAACCAATTTTGCTTGTTTTTTACTGACACTGAAATAAGCTATGCCTGGTTAATGTAAATAGCAAGATCACTTACAGTGCTGTATGATTTGTGTATGGTATTTTCCTTTCTCCTTCTAAAATGACTTATCAGAAACCAAGTACATAATTTCTGATGGCATCTGGAGTGCAGGTTAGATGATGATCTGCAGGCCATGAGGAGATACATCCTGAAAAAGCTATAAAAAGTTGGAATTATACCTGTTAGCACTCATTCGAATAATAAATACTTTGCTGTTGCTTGTGAGAAGGAAAAGGCTTATAAAGATTCAGATTCCATGCGTTCAATGAAGTGTGACTTCTGCTTGTCTCTACATCTAATCTTTTAGCTCAGCTGAAAGATATTGGTGACTGAGAGGTAACACCATGTCAGCATTTTTATTAAGAGTAACCTGATTTTCACATTGTAAGAAGTAAGCCCCCAGAAAATAAAGGATTCTGAAACAGTTGTGGGGACTCTTTTGCAGCTGGTTTAGAAAAGAAAGTAAATTATGATGCCATGGGCCTACACATGGATGATGTTACTGCAGACAGAGTCAGTGTGTTAACAGGGGAAATCATGAATACAGCAAAGGCAATATTGAGGTGAGCATTTGTTTGTTGTTTTTTTTGTGTGGTGTTTTTTTCTTGTTCTGTTCATTAACACTGGATGATCCAGATGTTCTCTTTTAAGTGTAGCCACTCTGATGAAATAGCACAGTGGTGGTGTAGTGTAGTAACTTGCAAGTAAAGAAGACCTTCCAACTACAGGGCAAGTTCAATTTTGGATATTGTGGCTTTCAGAGGGTTTATAATGACTAGACTATTTTGGCTGGTGGCCTAGAGTTTAACATGGCTTTTCTAAGGAATTATAAGGTGGTATGATTTTTCTGACCTGTTTTGAGGAGGAAAAGCAGGTTGGAAATACACTGAGGAGACAGCCTGCAGTATTAGCCACTACTGCGGATAGGATGGGATGAGCTGGAGGCAAAGGGCATTACTGTTGGCAGTAATGGGGTAATTCCGGATACTCCAGAAATGGGGCTGTGAAGGTGAGAAGAAAAATCATTCAAAACTCTTTGCAGATTAAAGTAAACCAGCTTTGAGCTGGATAGCTCTGGAACTGCCAGCAACACAGCCTTGGCAGCTCTCAGTGTAGCTGAGTCAAAATGCTGGACAAGCGGGGATGCAGTTAACAGAACAGAGGCCATTATGTTCATGTTGCTAGTCTCATGAGCTGCAGTCACAACTCATTATCAAGTGATGGACTCTATATATTTTTTAGACAATTACAATAAACCAAAGTGGGCGAAACGTTGCTGGATACAATTGTGGTTTGTTTGTTGCATGCCTGTTATTGCCTAAACATAAATGAAGGTTTAGCCTCTAGATATAGAATAGGAAATTGGGTTTGAAATCAGAAGGAAGAGCCAAGGAACAGCTTTTCATATGCCAGCATCTCAGTTTTCATCCCTGTAAAACAAGGCTTTTTTAGTAAGAAAGAACATGTAATAGTTGTATTGATGTCACTGGAAAAAAGCACGTAAGTTTGTTTGAGGTATAATTATAGAGCTAGTAATGAAGCAGGACAGCCTTGGATCTTAGAACCCCTAAATCTGTATCTCTGTCATTTGAGTCAGCAACTCTTCAGAAAAGATATTGCTGAATTAATGAGTAACTTTTAGGTTACAGCATGTCTCTTCAGAAATTGTTCTCATTCCTATATATTGTTACTGATTTCAGAAATATTTAGTTTCAGATGAGCTATAGATCTAAAATGGGTGAAGTATACAGGAAAAATATGGTTGCTGTCTAACAGACTATGCCACTAAAAATTGAACTCTGAAGTTTTTGTGTAAGAGGACTTGCGTTTTTTTCCTCAATGCTTAAAACCACTGTCCTCCCCACCCCCACTTGAATGTTTTTCTCTATTGTTCCGTGTACCCAGGAAAAATAAGATTCTGTGGTTTAGAACAATTTTTTTTTTTTTACCCACATAAACCATAGGGTGTTTTTTGAATGTTCTTATTAAAAACACTCCATCCTTACTCCCCAAGTCAGCAGTGGAACACTGATACCTAAGAGATGAGTTTTTCAGTTCTTTTCTTGATCTAAGTAACACAGTGCTTTGCACATCCATGTTGTTTGGATAGGATTGAGAGAGAGTAGCTGTGCTGTGTAAAATGGTGACTACTGTGAATCTGCTTCACTTGAAGATACAGCACTGGAGAGAATACTGGTTATCCTCTCCTCTCTCTTAAAAGGGTTTTGCTGGTGTGCTTCAGGAGTTATGAAGTTTCATGCTTTTGCTGGCTGTCAACCACTCCAAATTTGATAGATTTACAAGATGTTTTTTGTGAATGACAAAAATCTAAGATCTGAAACTCAGCCTTGCTGCTGCTTCACCAATGGCAAGCTTTACAAAGAGATAACCATGAACAATATGGAAAATAATCCAAACTACTTCCTGTCACTGTGGTGGCTTTTCAGTGCTAGAAGGAGTAAAGCATGATAGGATGATTTGGGGTTTTTTTAATAGGAAAATGGAAGTGGCAGTTTATACAAAAGGTGATATAATAAAATTAGTGTGATGGGCAAGCTTTTCTCCTACCTCCTGATGCTCATGAGAAGCTACTCAAATTGTACTTTCAGAATATCTGGACTGTTTCAGATCTAAGGGTGTTGCATTTTTCTGGCCTTTTCTTTGTATGTTCTCTCTTCAGAATATACCCCACTTCTGTATGGTGGACACTTTGCAATCTCTGCATAGTTGAGTGTTTTATATTGAGTTACTTGTTCAAGAAAATCACACCTTTCTCCAAAAGGATTGCACAAGTAGTGTAGACCGTCAGTCTGCCCAAAGCAACAGCCATCCCTGCCCAGGTTTCCTCTGATGTTCCCTTAAACCTAGACTTCGTTACCAAAAGGAGCTTATTGAGTTTTGGCTACATTTGAATCATGATGTTAACATTTAAAAATGATCTTTGTTCTCCGTGTAGTATCTCAACAGCATATAAGATCAGTAACTTGTTAATTTTTAATTTTTTTATCCCTCTTCTCCCCACAGAAGTTGCTTAGACTTTCATTTAGAAGCACAAAGAAATAACTTGGGGGAAAAAAAAAAAGTTATTTTCTAGGTGAATACAGTAAATGAAATCCATTTCAGACCAATAGTCAAACCACACAGAAAGCCTTTTGACTTGTGTATTAAAGTGTTGAAGATAATGTTCTCTTGATAATGCTTCATGATGGGAAAGCACTCCTTTCCAAAAAGTGCATTTGCATTTATCTTACAGTAGCATTCACTGAAAGATTGCTAATGTGGAGCTTTATAAGTAATCTTTTCTGCAGTGCTGCAAGAGTAATTTAATGGGCATTTCTGGCAGGACATGCTGATGGGAAGGTATTTATAGGAAGCATTGAGGGGTGCCTGACAGACTGAGGTGCACGGTCTGGCTTTTAAGTCAGAACAGAAAGGAGGGTGTTGGTGAACAGAGAGATCAGCACTGTGCAATGTGAGCACACTTTGTGCCTACTGTTCCCAGCCCACCCACCATGTTCTGAGAAGAGCTTAGCTCTTCAGCTGTTGTAAACATTGCTCCAGCTGTGTGAAGCCAGTGGAGTGGCTACAGTAGTTGCTGGAAGGCCAACCAAGGCCAGCCTTAATTATGCAGGATTTGTAGAGAAAAAAATGTGGATGTTCACAACATTAAGCAAACAAAGATTTATTCTTAACCCTACTGTAGCAGGAAGCCCTTTTCCTGAAGGGTGAGATTTTTTTTCTTGCAGAATGTTTTCTCTTCCTGAAAGCCCTCACTAATTTACTAGTGCTACCTGGCCATGCCTCTGAATCCAGACCCTTTTGCCAACTCTCCCTTACAAAGGGAGAAAAGGGAGATTTCTCCACTACTTTTTAGACAAATAAGGTAGTAGATTGTGAAGATTGATGGTTTGCTTTTTTTTCCCGTCATTTACATTTTTTTGGAGACATGCAGTGTGGTAAATTTTGTGATACCAGGAATCTGTTCTGTAAAATTTAGTGCTGCCTTTCATAAATACACCTTCCCATGTATTTAGTTGTGCCTTTGTTTTGTGGAAACAACCAGTTGTGTAACACTATCTTTCAGGCAGTTCCTTTTGTGGCAGGGGGAGACTGAAGACTTTCTGAGCAGTTGTTCAGTGTGCCTGGTGCTATAGGCAGGTTTTTTCATGTGATTTGATGATTCTGTACTGTTCTAGGAACAAGAGGGGGACATTAAATGAACTGTTTATATTTTAATTATTAAACAGTTTTAAAGTGAGGAGAGAAGCATGTGTCAAAAATTTCTATGGTTCATCAACCACTGTCTGTTACTTAAGAAAATTTGATGGGGCATAAATAAGGCATTAGGTGAACATGAGTATCTTTCAGTAGTGACAGAATTTTTGATGTGTAAAGGAGGACCATAAATACAAAATAATAGTGAAAGGATGGAGCGAGACAATGCTGTCTAACCAAAGAGCTGACGGGAAGCGTTGCTGCCATTGCAGGTAACCAGCACTGGAACAGCAGTATCCTGTTCCATCTCCACACACTTTCTGCTTACCAGTTTACTTTGTGAGAGCTGGGGGGTTCTTGTTAGTGCATCACCTGAACCTGTCTCCTCCTGGCTCCTGAATTAGGGCTCCTAACTGGGAGGAGATGTATCACCGGTCCTCCTCTTCTACTCCAAAGTGGAATCTGGTATGGATTCACTGAGTGGTATGGAGGGGAAGGAAGCAATTATGCTTCTGTTACCACCTTAAAGTTCCTCTTCTTTGGAACTGACTTTAAATGGTGAATGTGTTTGGGGCTAGGGAGGAAAATCATTGATAAATTGTGTATGGTTGAGAGTTTGGAAATACCAGTGATGGAACAACTTATGATCAATATGTGGTATGTTGACAAATACTGAGACTGAAAGTTGCACATTATAGCTGCTAAGATTCTTAAAGGCTTTATATATGTGACCTGAAATGTTAACCAAAATATGTATTTGAGTTCTGGGAATGGAGGATTACAATTCTTAACAGATGTTTTATGTTATCTCTGTGGGACATAGTGGATAATAACTTGATGGAATTAAAATGATTATGTAAGAAAACATTTACCTTGGTAGCCTGCACAGAATCAAATAATTATGTAATACGTACTTGAGACTCATCTGTATTTCAGCTAGCTATGATATTCTTAATTTCTTGACTTTCTGTGATTAATACTAAACGCTGCATTCTAGCTGAGTGGAGGTTGTCTCCTTGGTGACTAACATGTATTTCAAATAAATGCAGAAAATTGCTTGTAGTGGAAAGTGGGTTAAAACAAATGTCTGTGATACAGTAACATTGAAAAAATAGTATATCTTAAGACATCTCTGCCCATTTGTACCAAAGCTTATTCAATGCTCGTCTCGTTCCCCCTCCCTGTGTCCCCCCTCGAGCCGTGGTGGTGGTGGTGTAGTCCATATCCTCTGTAGCACATGTGGTGCCAGATCTTCCCCAAGACGTGCCTTTTTGAATTGGGAACCTGCTCTGTTACAATTTCAATTGAGTGGATGAAGTACTGGGCAGCAGGGTCACTTGCTAAAGTGTCCTGAAGGCTCAGTTTATAGATTGACCAGGTGACAGGACAAGGAATGCCTTCCTCATAGCCAGATTACTTCAGCTAACCTGAGTCAAGTGTGATTTAGATTATGAATACTGTATTTAGTCATAATGCCTAGAGCAAGCAGGTTTATTTTTGTTTGGCTTTTTTAATAAAAGATGCAGTAGAAACAAAAATCCAACCTCGTATTTAGACGTTAGGTTTATGCTGTGCGTGAGCGATGTGGTTTTATTTTTGTTGTGGTGGTTTTGGGGTTTTGTTTGTTTGTTTTTCAGTAAAGAGCCCTGCTCTTTTCTCTTGTGATAAGAGCTATTTAAGGGTTTAGCCCTTGTGTCTTCCACCTTTTTGGTGGGGCATGTTTAGATTTTATAGCCATTATTCTTCCATTTTCTGTAGAGGATTTATAGGAGTTTAATCTCTCTTGTGGCCTCCTTTTTTCATGTCCTATTATCCTTTTGAGTAGGGCTACCCTCTTAGAATAAAGGCTGTTTCCCTTCTATATGTATGTAAATATTTCCACATATTAAGCATCAGTTGTTCTACTAAACTGCCTAGGCTTTGCCTCAATGAGGTGTTAAATTCTCTTCCATCTCTTTGGTGGATGCTGCCCCTTGCTGTAGAACCCAGTGTCACCGAGGCCATGTGTTATGTCACTGTGTATACCAAAAGCAGCATGATGTGCTCCTATGTAGCTTATTACTGGCTCTTGAGAGACGAGGTGCTACGCACTAGTCAGGGCTAGCACAGTTCCAACCCTTTCCTCTTTATAGGCTTCACAGCATTTTCTCATTCTAAAAGGAGGTCTCCAGTGAGCTCTTCTGCTTCATTCTTCTTGGCCCCATGCTTAACTATCTATGACTGTCATATTATCAGTAGTACCAGAAATCTGGACTTCCAGATGGAGAGGTTGTGTTCTGGAAAAGGCAATTTTTCATCACTGTTTTCATCTGAAAAGTAGGTATGAGATAGTCCAGTCCAGAAGCAGCAGTGGCTTCACTGGAGCTTGGTATAGAGGGATACTGCAGGAGATGTGAAGCTCTGGAGTAGCTGTTAGGTTCAGTGCAGGTGCACCAAAGGTGTTATCCTCAGTAACCTCTGTGTGTGAGATTTCATCTGCTATTCCCGCTTATGTCTGTTTTGTGGGAGTCCTATTGAGAATGTGTGTTTTGAGTAGCTACAAATGGGGAGAAATCAAACTGCATGTTACCTTATGCCTCTGTCCCAGTTACAAATAGAAGGCTAAAGCTGGCACACCATTAATACTTCCCTTTGTGCCCAGTGCCTGTGCCTTTGGGAAGCTTATGAACTATAAGCTGGATTCACTTGTTTTGTGAGCACTCGCCGCTTGTTTGCGAGACAGAGTAGACTCCAGAACAGTGTCCTGAAAACTCGGTGGAAGGTTGTGTCTAATTGTTCTTAAACAGAAGCAAAAGTAATCCTAAAGAAGTCAGTGTACTGTTGAAAATATGAAACATGATTATATCTATCTGACTTGCGGGAGCAGCAGCAATAGCAAATGAATATATGAAGGGGCTTGCATTTTTTAAAATCAAATTTGAGAGCTTGAGGAATACTTCCAGAACAGCTGAACAAGCACACTTTGCATATCACCATAATGGAATTTCTTTTTATTTTTTTTAACATCATCTTTGAGTATTTTTTATGTTGCATGATACCGAGTTTTGATTCTTGCTGGGGCCTATTCGCAGCAGATCTCCACTGTCCCGCAAAGTGCCCCTGAGCGATGCGTAAGCTACCTGGGTGTATTTTGGATGAAACAAACACAATGCAGTTTAAAAACTACTTTATGAGCTGAGTGGTAGGGGAGACTTTAATTGCTTTTTAAATTTTTGTGACTTTGATGAAAGACTTAATCGCTTTATTTAATGTTAGTTGGTATTGTAATGTATTTTAGGCTTCGTTGCTCCAGAGAAATGGGAGTTTTTACAGTTGATACAATTCTACACAAATGCAGTTAGTGAGCTGGTGTATTGAGAAAAAGATGTTGAGCGTGGTGTGGAACAATAAAGCCTAGAAGATATACGTTAATTGGAAGGAGGGAAGGAGAGAATGAGACACGGACATGAGAGTGCGAGACAGAGCAGGATAGCAGGAGGGAGAGCAGGAGCATACAAGGCTGGAGATGGAGGGCCAGGGAAGATAAGGAGATGTAGGGAGAAGGGTGGGCAAGGGGTCATGCAGGTAGGGAGACAGAGGCCCAGGAAGCGTGGGTGATAGAGTGAGAGGGAGGTGGTGTGTAGGGGAGGGTAAGGGAGCACCTGGGGATGGAAAGGACTGTGTAGGGGAGGAAGGAAGGAAGCCTACTGCAACAAAGATGCACTTTCTCCTATGCAACAGTTAGGTCTGCAGTTTCATAAAGCACAATGCATTTCCGTTCTTTTTATTTATTTGAACACTACGATTAAAGAGCCTAAATGCAAGTTTTTTCCCTTTATTTCTGCAAGTAGCACTGCAATCATAACTTACAAAAATGTTTAAAATACAAAATGTACATGAAATTACAATACAAGGCTCTGTAAACATCTAGAACTTAATCTTTATTGTCCCACATTTTTAAATATAAAACTTCAATTTGAACGATTTCCCAGCCTCAAGGAATGACATCCATTGCGAGTATCAAAAATAGAGTTTCAAAGCTTTGTTTGTATCACAACAAACCTGTCTGGTTATTTTCACTCTTTGGTTTCAAAAGGATGGCAGTTCCCCTGATAACGTACAAGTTTTATTACAGAAATTCAGATTGCTACTTCATGATCATGTCAGAAATTGCACCCCCCACCCCGCCCCAATTTATACATTGCCCCTTTGTAACATTTGAGCTTTGACCCTCCTTATGAAAAAGCTCCCTCATCATTAGGGCTTTCCTTTGGGATAATCTGAGTTATTTAAAAGTTTTGGAAAAATACTTGAGGAGAAGAAATGACTTAAGGACAAGGAAGTGGATGCCAACAAATTCTCAACAGTTGTCGAGTTCTGTGGTTTAATTAAATTTGCATAGTCCAATACAGATTGTGTGCTTTTTCTATCACTGAAATTATACAAGATTAACAGTCTTTACCTATGTTATCACACAAGCTAAAATAAAATTAAGACCCTTGCATTGAAGCTTTTACAAGGCAAATACAAAACTGCTTTAGTATCCAAAGCTCTTTTTTTTTTTTAAATTTCATTTTTAAATAGGAAAGCATTTCTATGTCTACAGGCATCAAGGTATTCAAAGGCATCAAAAAATTTAGTGCATAGCAAGTCCAGATTCTTGGGGCTCCTATAGTTTAGGTACAGTGTAAATTCCAGCTACTTGGAGAACTTGCAAGGAGAGTCTGTACCTGTAAGGATAAAGGAGCATGAATCCCATACAGTATGAAAAGCTTTTCAGCTGGAGTTCTACAAACACTGGTTAACGAGAGAGACCCAATACATGACTGAAAAGTGGAACGTGCCTTGTCACCAGCACACAGGCTGAAGACAGGTACACGGTTTACAGTGGTATCTGGTTTAGGAGGTGTTTTGTTTTGTTTTCCTTCTGGTTTTTGTTTAAGGTGTTAAAAATGTTAACTAGATGAATTTCTGAGCATGTGAATCGTTTTCTAGGATCTTTAACATCAATGAGTAAAAGCACCGTCGCTGACAGACAATTACAATATCACACTTTTTAGATTTTGGCTCTGCCAATTTTTTTCCTGCAAATTTACAGATCTGCACCATTGAACAATACATTCACAGAAAGGATCCTTAAGGCTCCCAGCATGCGCGTGGTGGCCTTGCATTATGTTGTTGTTTGAAATAACTGCGAAACTCAGGATAGCAGCCTTAGGCTGCGCTCATAAAAGCACCTACATGGGCAAGAGTTACAATTTCACCCACTTCATGCATGGTCTTTTTAAATGTTCTTGATTCATCTCTTACCAAGATGCAATTAATTAGAGCTACTTTAATGGTGTTGCTTGGACACTGACTTAAATTTAGGTGTAATGTTTTGCTGGCAAAAGGCTCAGTGGAAAGTTTTCACCATGACTGTCTGCCAAAATGCAGCATCAGTAGAATCTGTGTTTATTCTTACAGGTATTAGAATTCAGTAATTGTTTCCACTTTAAGACCACTTTACTGTAATTTTAAGAGGCTACAGTAATTTTCTATATAACGAGGCCTGTACTCCACATGTATTGCATACACCTATAAAATGTCCACAGTTGTCTAAATACACTTTACAGATGTCAAAGATTTTTAGTGTATTCATTCCCTATTTTCACTACAGCATCATGGCTCGCCCACATGTGAAACTGTAACATCTTCAATGTTTTGAGATTCAGTATTTTGGATCTTAGTTTGCTGTGAGCATTGTACCCTGTATGTTTCATTTCAGAAAGCTTCATAGTTGACAGTGTCTTCTGAGAGAGGGAGATGGCTGTGGCCTAAGCAGGCAGTTTCAGATCCTCTCCTAGGTTTCTGATCATAGAGGCCTGACATTTTTAATAACTACATAACCAGCTTGTTTCAAATGCATCGATTAGGTGGGTAAGGGCAATGCATCCTTTGAGGACATCTGCTGTATTTCTCTGGTAGCTTCCGCTTCACGCGTTTACGGTTAAATGTGGGCAAATGGTAAGATGCAATCACCAGTTCACAGTAAATGACTCTTCATCAAATTGACCTTTATAATAACAGTTTAAATTGAAGGAACTGTAATTGTCATCTCCTTAGGACTACGGACTGGCATGATCAAGCACACTGCATATAAAAAATACAGACGTGATCACATGATTTATTGCATGGAAAGCTTGATTGCCACTGACTTGGTGATTTCAAAACCATATTCTGCAGGGTTAACAGGAACACTTAGATCCTTAGCAAATATTAAAGTTTCTCCTGTATCTAACGTAGCTGTGACGTCACTGTCCTTTAATCTAAAATTCTACTGCTCAAATTTGATTACAAATGTAACTTTCTAAGAAAAAGCTATTTCAAGAAGGAGCCTGTGCTAATAAGAACAGGAAGATTATCCACAAAGTTTTAAAAAAGTTATTTGGAATGTCATTTCTATCCCAACACTTTCATGATGGAATGGTCTTTTTGCAGCCTATCAAGTAACATTTTCAGTTTATAAACAAGTGCAGATCTACATTTGGCTTTGCTTCCTATGAATCTAAGAAAGAAAACACTACAGTATTTGTATACACAATGGCTTCCATGGCATTGGCTTCAGATGACAGGTATGATTTGCCACTGGAAGATCATATTAAAAAAAAATTAAACAGAGCTTTTAAAGGCTTTCCGAAATGACCAAAAGGTGTTACAAACCATCAGTTACAAACTATACTACCTCTAAGGGAAAGCAGCACACTGAAGATGTGTATTAAAATCCTTTTCCACATTCAGTACTGTGAATATTATAAGAGCAAGCTAACATCTCCACACATCCTGAAGCACTTACAATATAAAAGTATTCTATTAAAATGCAAAAAGCAAAGCTTGTTTGTAACTTTAAAAGGGTTAAAATATCTGCTGTAGGTTCTGTGTGTCCATTTTAAGAAGTCTTTTTACAGCATCTGAGGAACTATTAATTAAAATGCGCCGTCTCTACATCAAAAACGTAACCCACTAAAAGGGCTTTGCAAGGATCCACTGTTCCAGTTCATAAAGGCCACAGAGTTGGAAGCACAGTAAGTCGGAAGAGGAAGAAGAAATATTCAGAGAAACCATTAAGTTTTCATAGATGTTTAGTTGTAAGCTTATCTGTTACTGGATTCCATCAGATGTTCTTGTCTCCAGAGATCCAGGACATGTATGTGCAGACTGGTTGGCCACTGTTGTTCCAGGTGACACTGAGATTTGTGACATGTCTCTTCCTATGATCTCATTCACTACAACAACAACAAAACACAAAACAAAAAGGGGCTGTTTTTACACATATCCCTTTTAAAAAGGAATAATGTGTGCAAAGCCTTCATGCAGCTAAGTAACAGAGGATGAACATGGAACCCCACTGAGTAACAGCTGAGAGAGGAAAAGAAACCAAAGTCCTCATTCCTTAGTATTACACTTTGTACTTACTGTAATGCATAGTGGAGAGCCCCTAAACACTGACATGAAAATAAGCACGTAAGATGTTAATGACAACCAGGTAACTGGAAGGCACAGCATAGGTCAAATTTCCCCACAGAATGCTTACTGGTCAAGAGTGTTAGAGGCACAAAAAATAACTCTAATCTTGGCACTGTCAAGCTACTTACAGAACTTCCTCAGAACTTGGATTTGGGTTAATGATCTTTTTAATACTCTACTCCTATTTAATTGGCCAGTTCTCTGAATGTCTGCATTACTGAAACTGTGTTAACAAACTCTTCTGTAGTTATCAGTCAGCTTTTCTGTAGCAAAGAATTAAGGCTGACTAATATGCTGGTCACATAATAGTTTGTGTACATTAGTCAACTCCTACTATTTACAAGTAAGGGACTCCACTGTGAATGTGACAGAACAGCACGTGACAATTTTGGGACTGTCACAGTAAAGCCTAGATAACTGACTGCAGTACAATTAAGTTTGGAAGTTGACAAAAATAATTTATTGAAATGGCTAAGTGTATCTGCAGTGATATAAATGTCCATTTTACAAAATGGCCATGCTAAGTAGAAGTAAGAAAATGGAATGATATTCTAAGTGGGGAAGAAAAATATTTGGTTAAATGGCAATTACAAATTGTAGCTAAGTATTAGATAATAACCAAAATATACACTGTTATTTAATAGAAGAGGAAGGCAGTCATGTTGTACCCTGTGATTGTGTGGCAGTAGGCGTACGGTATCTCCTATTCAGCGAGCCTTGGAATATGTTGAATTAGAGTAATAATAGAAAAGTCTCTGACATTTATTTGGACCTTCTGTAAACAGGCATTTAAAGGGATTCTTTTCAGAAGGACCATCCCCAGTAAAAAACCAAGAACTCTTTGCTTTTATTGAAAATCTGAACAGATTTGGAAAGTAGGCTTTTGCTCTTGTGTTTTCCATTGGCTCACTTAACAGAACAATACTGATAAACTTCACCACCCTTCTTAATGCTGCTTTAATTTTACACAGCAGGATTTAGTTCCCTACTAAGCATTCCTGTTTGGTAGAGGGAATAAAATAACTTATGGGTAATGTAAACTGCTCCTTAGGGAGTGCTCAGCTGTCTGAGCATTGCCTTTTGCTACAGCAGTAGCCTAAGTGGGTCTGAAAGAAAATGCAGTAACAGTGTGAATGCTCTGAAGGATGTATAGTGTGTATAAAATCCAACTCTCAAAACAAGTTTTGTCTCTATTCTTTAATTTACCTCAGAAAGCTTTAAAATCACACCTGTACATAACCACAGAGGAGGTATTTGTTATCTAAAATCAATCAATGCCAAGGGTGTGCTTTTGCACAAATACACGATATTGCAGCCCAGAGGTTAAAAGGGCTCAGATGAGCTGTAATAACCAATTCCCTGGAGAATTACAAGACTTGTAATTTAGTTTCAAAAAAACCCCACATTCATTCAATGAACTTAACTGGCACAATGACACTGAGTAGTGTGACTGCAGGTAGGATGCTTTTCCAAGTATTTTTATTAGGCCAACACAATGCATAAAAAACCAGCTGTCAAAAAACAAGGCTTTTTTTAAAAACCAATTTTAGATGTTCACCTCTAAGAACTACCCTCCATAAGATTCTGTCAGGGCACTCAATGGCTTGCTCTAACTCCAGGACATCTAATGACTATTATCTAGCTAATTAATTTGTAATGGAGAAAATAGTATTCACTTCAAATATTCGTCATTGTATTTCTATTTTTTAATACATGAAATGTTACCTCCGTCTACACAGGGTCAATCACAGAACATTCAGTGATCTGTGATTAAAACTGTAAACTTAATTCTTGAGCATAAATACGGGCTTTCTAAAAGGTTGTTTCACAAAAATCCAAGTTCTTAGGTGACAAATTGGGAGCGGAATTCAATCTCAGCAGTCCCAAGAAAGGACAGAGCTCTGGCTGTATCCAGATGATGCTTTTGAACAAAAGAAAGCTTCCTTTTTGTATTTCCAGAACACTTTATCCCCTTTCCTATTTTTGACTATGGGGTGCATGGGCTATGCCTGTCCTAGAAATACAGCTAAGAAAGATACCATATGCCCTTTTACTTAACCTTAAAAGCTATCCAGTTAGCAACTAGATACCATGTCTTTTTTTATCCTTATTTTTTGTAACACTTCCTTCCTTTCCTCAGCACGTTTGCAGAGGAAGGCTGCAAAGCTTGTTCAGGTTTCGGCAATGCAGATCTCGGGTATTTGTTCAGGTTTTCTGTGGTATGTATGTCTTTGAGGTTCATGTGTGCTGCATAGTTTAAGCTTCTGTTGCCTTCTTGAAGAGAGTCGGTCTCATGAGACTTAAGGAGGAGGTGAACAATTATGTGAGTAGGACCTTGAATCCTTCACTCTACCACCTTCTATGACCCCCAGAACTAAACCCCTGCCTGTGTGGTTCCAGGTGTTCTGACTGCTGATCCCATAGCCTGGGCCTCTGCTGATGAGAGATGAGGAGCCAGAAATATTTTACATAATAAATAATTACAGAGGTCTAGCTAATATTTAGCACTCATTTAGTACCTACTGATCACCTAAAATTTGAGGATGATTGGTGTTAATTGAGCAGACAGCGTCAAAAGTGTTATCAAGTGTTTTATGTGCTGACAATCAAGGCCACTGGAGCAGATCGAGAGAGAGGGGTGGTACACACTACACTGTAGAGACATATGGAAGATTACTCCAATACAAGACATAACTATTTTGGAAATGTGTTTGTCAGATAGGGCATGGATCAAAATGCAATAGGTTTTTTCAATTTTATTTTTTAATATGACGGTTAAATGGAAGTTATTTTAATAGCTTTCCTATGTCTATTTACTCGACCTCTTCGGCAGTTATTCCAGATTTTAAAAATTCAGCTGTTACTTTATTTGCAATAGTTTCACCTTTTTCTTCCCTACTATTTATGCATAGTTTAAGATGGCTGGTAAATTTATACTAACAGTTAAAAATAGATTGTGCAGAACAGAATTTAACGGGGTGGCGAGAAAACCTTCTGCTACAGATGGGTTAGATTGGGCCCGTCAATGCTGGCGATACTGTAGTATTGTATTGCAGTGTTCTGTCTGTCTGTGTGTGTGTTCTGTCCTTCCTCCTTCCTGCATTGTATAAGCAGGAACGTGATGCATTGAAAAAGCACTGTAGAGGCTCAAGCCCCTCTAACTTCAAAAATATGAAGCAGCATACTACACCACCACCACCAGCAGAAAAGAGCAGAAGATAACTAGCTCTGGCTTTTGGATCTGCTGTCAGGCGTGTAAAACGAGAGCAACTGCATGCTCTGTTTTATTGGGTGATTCCATTGTTGTGATTTTGCGTAGTGTTCCGTTTCCTTAAAATCCCTCCTGACAGTGCACATGAAAGACAGCCAAGACCCCGAGATGGACAGCAAACCAGGCCACTGCTCCTTGGAGGCCTCTTCCTTCCTCCCCCTGCCATTAAGTTTTAGGTTGAGGGCTTCGGTCACTGAAGACCTGCACTGGGACAGCTGATAAAGTTAGCCCTCCGGCTGTTTGCTGCATGAAAAGCCAGACTGTTCAGCAAGATCTAAAAGTATGGCAATCTGCAATCCAGAGCTCTAAAATAAACTAAGATTAGGTTGGACAGTTCAGCCATTTGTGCAGCAAGTGACGCATAGAGCCAGAGGCAATAATCTTATCAGCTGTTCCAGTGGAGACACATCCTGTGAGTGCTACAGAGCAACCTCTCAGGAGAAATTCTCACCTACAAGAAGTTATCCACGTTAGCTGATTTGAACAGAACAAAGCTCTTATGTTACGAAGCTTGGCAACATAATGAAAGCTGGTACTTATAATAATAAATTGCTGAGTGCTTTGGATAGCTTTAAAAAAATATTATTAATTAAAAGTAACAAGTTCTTAAAAGACAAACTAGTGCTTTGGCATGTTTTAAGAGCCATGTTTTTTTTTTCCCCACTGGCTTGTTGTATCAATTCTACAGTGTCAATTTATCTCCTCAGTGTGAGGAGACCAGTCAGCCTGTATACCGGTACCACCTTACTAGGTACTTCATATTAGAATCAAACCACAGTTAGATGCAGCATGATCTCCAAGATAGGTGTTTGAAGTCTAACATCGGAAGTAAAGGCTTTATCTCTAAATCAAATGCTAGCCAGATACTAGCATGCTTCTACATGGCTCTGTACTTCATTCCCCCTTCTCTGTGAATGCGAAGAGACAGCTGATGCTGTTAGCTTGTCTGATCTGACACTAAGCATTCATACAGAACCTTTCTACTCACTTCCCTTTGCAAGCATCCCTTGTAATAGTACCACGTTATCTTACACCAAATACCTAAAACACCCATTATTTAATTTTTTTAAATGCCATGTTTCTCAGCTGTATTTCTCGGGTGTCAGCATTTGTATGTAAGAGTGTTTTTCTCTGGATCTGATTTTGTGTGCCCTTTTTTAAAAGGGGCCTGTCGGTGGATGTTTTGTAACCCTGGGGCTTGCCAACTGGTGTCACTCTTTAGTTGGGGATACTGGTGATTTGGGGGTTATTTTATTATTAAATTGAGTTCCCATTTTTATAAAACTCCCGCTCTTCAACCATTATTCCTTACCGACCGGATTCTGAGTTGTATGGGATGTAGTCTAGAATACAGAAATCATTTAAGCCATAGCTGGTATTTTACCAGTCCGTTTGCTGTTTCAAGATATAGAAATGTGAGTCCTCTCCCTGGTTTTGCCATTCTGAACAGTAGCTACTTACTAATAACATTTTGATGTGTAAGGGAAGCTAACCTAGGGCAGTTTTTTGAAAGCCGGTAAATGGGAAATATCGTCATTTATTGCAGCTTCATGGGCAAACTTAAGATCAGTTTGCACACCGTGTGAGTTTTATTACAGCTACACACAGAGCTTGGTTACTGTTAACAATCCAAATCTGAACAGTTACGGCTATTCCCCTTTAAAAATCTATCAGGAAAGTAAAAGGCGTTACTTGTGTTCATACAGATGCGTGAGGAGAAAATAAAAGGGGGGTAAGGTACAGTTCTTTGGCATTTTAGGCGTGTTTGTAATAAAGTGAAAACCAAGAATAAGTATAAATACAAACAGGATCAATGTACCATGTGCCAACTTATAATATCATTTGTTATTATTCAAGAGTTACAGTGAGTAATTATCTTGTTTATAGGTGAAATACAGAAGCTGAAAGCATCTTAAAATAAATCCAGCTGATCCTTCTCAATTATAGTGCACATTCAACTCAAAATCTGTGAATCTGTATTCCTAAAACTTAGATTGGTAGTGCACGCCACTGTATCCCACCTATTTAAACTGACATTAAAAAAAAGGAGAAACACTTTAAATTTCTCATAGTTAACTGATCTGGCCACTCTGCAGCCTTGCTCGTACTTGCCTAAATCAGAAGAGCATGTGAAGATCTTTTTACTAGATCCTACAGCACTCAGGAAGTTCTGTGGCAGCCACGTATATTTAAGTGGAAGTTTTGCCTGAATGAATGTACACCTGGTTCACAACCTCTGAACTTCCAACTCTCAGAATACACAGGTGTCCATTTATAGCAATACTTAAGGCTCCAATTTCAAACATTGAAGCATTTCAGTAAGGAGACTCACCCTCTAGATTTTCCACATAGGAGTTGGACATGAGTGCTGAATGTTGAGTCCATTTCTCTGTTGAACCTGATGGCTGGTATTCCAGGTCAGAGATAAAACTGTCTGTGTCAGAGAAGAAGACAGACATAACTACTGACTGGACTAAACCAAGAAGTAGCATTCAACTCAACCAGGCAGTGACTTCAGTTTTCTGTTAATAGCACTAACTTTAAATACCCAGTTTCATTCACAGCTACTACATATGTTGACAATTTTTTTTACAAATTATTGGAGTGCCTATTAAAACCAATATCCCTTACATTGTATATTTAGTTATTTTTCAGTTAGCAGCCAAAGCCATAAAGGTAATGGTTAATATTTTTGGATGTCTGCCTTGTTGTACCATCATGAATTTTATACTACATCAATTTCATTTTAGTATTTGTGTTACTTTAGAACATTCCTCCAGCAATTTTCTTCATCTGCTTTACTTACTGTGGTCAAATTAAAAGTGCTTATGCTCCTTTATGGGACCTCCACTGAACAAGGTAGGCAAGAGTGCTAGTAAATAAAACCTTTATTTTTCCTATCCTTTAAATAAGGGAAACTGTTGCTGTAAACAGCTGTTAGCTTCCCCTCTACTTGCCAGACTGTTTTGCCTAAGGTACTAATCTGCAGTCAGGCCGTGCACAGGCTGAAATGTTGTAAAACCAAGTGTTATCTTGCTATAGGTGGCTTTGTCAGAGACTCAAGAGGAAGTGGAGAAATGTATTCCACTAAGCCATTTTTCCTGGAGGAAAAATGAATGTAGAATACTGTATTTATTACTTTAATCAGCAAGTGTGCATTTATTCAGTTGTCGTTAGTGGCTATGCAGAACTTACAATGGTAGACTGAGTTGTGTTGGTTTTTTTTTTCCTGCTCAAGACAGAGCTGCAAGTTCAGTAAATTGGGCTTTAATACAATGAACAAAATGACCCTGGAAACTGGCTAATTGGTGCCTTCTGGATAGAGCTGTACATTTGCTTTGCCAGCATGATTTCTAAGCCCTGCTTAAGGATGACTCCTGGGAGAATGAAACAGTCTATTCTTACTTCCTCCTGAAATTCCAGCATTTCAAATTGCTTCTTTGGATCCCTTCTTATTGCTTCATGTTTAAAGCATAACATTACAGGTATTTAAATAGGAAGTGGAAAGCATGATCTGAGTTAAAATGAAAATGTCCACTGCCCTTCTGAAGGAAATAAGTAGATGAAGGACAAACTCTTGTCAAATAATAGATTAAGAAAAGACTGTTTTCCCATTCAACTATGGTAGAACCAGCAAGAAAGTGATATTTAAATAAAGATCTAATTAATCTAGGGAGATGGGCAGGAAGCTACCTTGGGATGAAGCCTCTTTAAAACTCCGGCTTTCCAAGGAGCAGACAACACACACACACACTGACTAAAAGCCTGCCGAGAGAACAGTGAAGTTTTAAGTTATTAGCTCTTTTAAGCAACAGTCTCTGCACCATAAAGTCTGCATAGCTCATACAGTACGGAGTGAAAACTCAGCAGAGAAATGTGATTCGAGCAGTTTTTCTAATTAACGTCATACTTTCTGGGATTGTGAAGTTCTTGCATGGCTTAACAAAGCTGCTGACGGTATTGAGTTTCTGCTTTTAGAAATCCCTGACAAAACATGTCAGGGGTAGCACATGTAACATGTATCCAGCCAGCATCTCCTGGAATGAAGCCTGCACTTGCCTTGGGTGCACGGTATTTGTTGTTTGTGAAACATGGTAAATAAAGCAACAGCCTTTTAAAGTGTGTAATATAGCATAAAGATTTTTGTTCAGCACACACTGAAGTTAGAAGCTGAGGTACCAGATAAATATGTTAAAAATGCCTTTCTACCTTGAAATTTCATAAACATTTGAGAGAGGTTTTTACTTCCCTAACCAATACTAAAATGTGTTTTGTACACAAAGAATAAAACAAAACTAAAGCTATTGCATCGGAATATAAATCAAGAAAACTGAGCTCCTGTGGATCTATATTTCACTGATCACAAATTCATTCTTTGAGCCATCTCTTTGTCTTGGCTCCTCCCTTAAGTAAAGAAAGGTTAAGAAAAAACTTACACCCTCAATTATCTGTAGCAGCCTTGGGGCAAAGCTCTAAGTCCATCTGAAAGCTAGAGTTCTGTTATGGATACAGGCAGACCAAAGTGCTACTGCAGTTCTGCCACTTGGTTTTTGGGATCTCTTCCTCCAGGAGTCAAGCTGCTTAATTTTCTGTAGTGCTATCTAATTAGAAGTTTAGCCTGTGTATCCTTTAATACTATGGAGTTGAAATAGGATGTGGGCAATGGGACTTAAACTATAAGATCTACTGGTTTAGAAAAGTAGATCCCCCCCAATATTCTAGAATGCACAATTGCTTGTAGTGTCACTAGAGCAGGTGGCACATAGCGGGGTTTTTCAGTATGCTTTGCAAAAAGAAGTTTGCAATAACTGTACGGCAGATTGTATCGGCTGTCTAGGTCTGGTAGTATTGCATCACGGGCCTAGGAATTCATGTGTTTTACAGGACAGATGAGTGAAGTGCAGTATTTACAGAGGTAATGAGCATCTGTTATTAGGGACAGACTGTGGCCTGTATCTTCCCCAGATACAGGCCTCCTCCTGTCAGCTCCAGGTGGTAGACTATGGGCTGCGGTTACGTGAATAATTCCAGCAGCTACATCACATTGGTTAGTGCAGTATATTTAGCCTAGTTTTGACTCCACATGACCAGCAAGTAGTATCGTGTCAACTTTCCCTAAAAAATAAAAGCTGCCAGGCTATAATTAACCCTCAGTCTCTGCTGTGGAGCAGCCAGCTGATTCTCTTGGTTTGTGATCAAAACCAGTCGTATGGCAGGCCCTGTTTGCAATGGCAAACTATCAAGGACACGTTGCGCTGCCTTGCGAGTTACCATTTTAAATGGTGAGACAGCTTACTGTTAGTAATTCCAGGGTCAACGCAAACTTTACTACGAAGGTGGTGGTTTGGGTTGGGTTTCTTTAGGTGTATTGACTGATAAAATAAGGCTGTATGAAATGTCAGGAGGTGTATAGTTTTCTTGTGCGCATGCTGTTTACAGCTATATGGACAGTCCGAAGGTGCCCGCAGAGTCACAGCACAAGCTCTGAAGTTATCCCTGTTCATGTCATAGTTACAACATCATTCTCTGCATTTCTGTAGCATAGTGAACCCAAATTTAAGTCATGTTTACTACCCCTTTCTCTCGTGTGAGAAGCTAGGTGAATCTAACATAGTAAGCACTGAGCATGAAGCCTGGAGCTAGAGGACACATGCTCCGCAGTGGAAAGCAGTGAGAAAGTGCCTCAGCGTATTTTTGCCAGCATCACAAGGGATGCCTGACTCCTTCCAGTTCGCTCCTATTCCAAGTGTCTGCACTGGGACATAGCATACCACTTGCATTCACAGAGTATGTTTCTAACCTCTTCTAGTTCTTAAATGGAAATCTTGTAGCAGTTGTGCAATGAGTTTACTTTGAATTAGTAACAGTGTGTTCTGCGGCTGTCAGGGGCAGAGAGGAAGTTTCATGCATTTGCTGGTCACAGATACCTGAGGATTTATCTGAAGCTCTTTACACGTCAGCAGTCTGTAACTGGTCTTCTCAATAAATGCCTTTCTGGCATACACTTTGTGAATACAGTAAACAATTCCACTAGAAGATGTGTCTGTAGCATCCTTTAAATGTTGACAATCCCAGATAAATATCATTCTCTTCACCTTTCCTTACTGTTACAAACTTTTCTTTTACTGCTCTGTCTGGATCTTTTTATTTGTTAACACTTACCCTCTTCTAAAAGTAGATTCCCATTCTCTTCCAGAACATTTCAGGTTCTGCCTTATAACCTTCCTCAATATGTCACTGTGGGAGCCCATAAGCTTCTGAGAAGAATTAAACTGTAAACTGTGGTTTTTTAATTGCTATCTCCATACAGCTTGACCATATAAATTTAATATATAGAATACTAAGAAAGGAGGAGCTGGAACACAGCCTTACTAAGTAATTCATACTAGTAGAGTTTTTGGAATGCCTTTTATCAACAGGAACATTCTGAGAGTTCTATGTGCAACAAAGGTGAGGGTTCCTTGTCACACAAATCCATGCTGGGTATGCTGCAAGATGCAACATTTTATTTTGTGCTTAGGAGACAGCAAAAAAAACCCCTGAGTTTGAGAGGCCCATCTCAGGTTGGAGTAGCACTAGCAATAAGTCGAGTTTGAGCCACTCTCCTCCATACTAAGCTAGACTCTAGCACCCTGTATTCTGTTTCTGTAGACAGTCAGTGCTGCTTGGCAGGATGATGCCTCAAGACTGAGCTGTTAATTTGCAAGTTTTAAATATACATAGAAATACAGAGTACAGTCACTCTCCAGTACTTCATTAGCTGGGACTGTGATTGATTGTTAGTTGAAGCTACAGTACAAAGCTACCTGTGAAGATGTACAAATTTTCTAGCAAAGACCAGAATAGTCTCTGAGCTTTCCAGCAGGAAAATTCATCAAATACAGAGATATCACAGAACTAGTAAAATGAATTAATGCAAATGGCTTAGAATTCTACATGGCATGTGTCTGACAAAAGACCTACTACTTTATGTACACAAAACAGTTAGAGGATTTCTAGTTATGATTTATAGTAAATCAACACACTGGATTTTTCTAATCTCCAGCTTTATGTAATGGAGATGCAATGAGTAACAGAATGTGAAAGGATTAGTAGAAGGTCATCCCAATTTGCTGAATACAGCCTATCATAATAGTTTAAAAGTGGCTACAATACACATGTAGATGATAAAATTACAGCACTGTACAGAGCTATGAAACCCGAGGTAAATTCACGTGTCAACTGAAAACCACAACAAATGAAATTTTCGATCAATAGTATTAGAAGAGATTTAAATCTACAACTCAAACAGTGGGCTAAGTAAGCCACCATGCTAGGAGCGCTTTTTAAAAAGGAAGTGGAGAAAACTAATTAATGAGGCCTTATCATCCAGCCAGACTGAGTCTAACTGTGACTGGCTGTTGCTTCAAGTGGGGAAGAAATGGGACCCTTATTTGATGAGTGTAAAACAGAAAACAGGGTGGATGATGGATATGGAAAAGGACAGAAATGACCAAGTGCCTGTTTCTTGTTATTTCAGCTGCCTTGTTCACAAATCCTTGTAGCCCTAAATATTCCATTGTCTGTACTGGGAAATGCTAGCCTGGGGACCTGGGTAGACATGCTGAAAGATGTTAAGGGAAAAAGTTTACCAGGATGACAGGGGTTGGCAAGAGAGTATGGAGATGGTGTAGTCCAAACCCTGCCTAGACAGGTTACTGCCAAGACCTAAGCAGAAAAAAAATCCTGCTTTTCAGAATACCTTTTAAATAGTAGCACATGGTGCAACCTACTTTGAAATTGTGTTATGTTTTAAATGTTCCTGTAATAATAATTGGAATTTCATATCTAGGTGTCCTTGTGTATTTTCATCTTAGCTCTTCATGTGGACTAGGAAGTGTTTCCTGTGGGAAGCAAAGATGGGAAGAGGGTTGACAAACAAAATAGCCAATTCAAGGGGGAGATTAGAAAAGCCTGAAGACCTCGATCAGATTCTGTTGAAAAACAAGAAAAGAGTGAGCCACGCAAACCTGGGGGAGTGTGCTTTATGTAGCTACCCAGATACAGGATCTGCCTTTACATGATGTAATCCTCTGAAGGGAGCCCAGTTTGCTCAAACTGCCACTGGGCAAAGGATACTCCATTCTGAGCACTGGCAGATGTGCTGGACTGAGAGAGTCCAGATGTGTTACACCTTCCTTCCAGGAGATGCTGGATAAAGACTCATCCAGATGCTCCTGGCCTAAGCATCAATGGATGAAGCTTGTAGTTTGGTATTAAGTAGTGGATTTGAAGAGTTTTAGTGTTTTGAAAAACAAGTGTGAATGTTGGCTGAAGAGGCAGTTAAGTCTCGCGTTTAGGAGTCTTGCTTAAATGAATTTAACTACTCTCCAGACACTTCTGTGTGGGGGGGTTGTTTTGATTTGCTGGTTGGTTGTTTGGTTTTTGGTTGGTTTTTTTTTTTTTTTTTGGCATGTGTGTGTTTGATTTTTTTAAAATAATTTAAAATTTTACTCTGTCAAGCTAAACAGACTAGTAATTACAGGACTAATTTTGTCATCAGGTAGCACTTCCATACCACACAAATTTTACTAAAATTTCTTGCACTACTTTCTTTGCCAAGGAAATAAACTACTATGCTAATTTGGGAATAGTTACTTAAAAAAGATTATTCTGTCAGGGTTTTTCGATTTTATTTTTTTCCTTCTCTCCCCTCTGTTACAGAAGTAGAAAATACTAATTTTGTTTTTGGTGGTGTTGCATTCTGTTTCATAAAGCCTTGCTCTTCCCCTTTCAGCAAGTCCTTGATAGAATCACTCCCTTTCTAAATAAAGGTGATGGATAAACAGTGTTTCTAAAAAGAGAGCTTTGTTGAATTAGGGGGGCCATTTGACTAAAAGCCCAACTGTATTATCAGGTTCTCCTTTTCACCCTTGTATGCTGTGTCTTTACAGGCATTTCTTACTCATTTTTCTTAGTGCTGAGTGGAGGTTAACAACAGCAAAGCTCCATGTATGCAAAGAACTCGGAGTGACATGGATGTTTAACAGATGGCCTACTCTTAATTCTTTACACTACTGCAGATGCAATTAAATAGTTCCTAGGGATGATTAAAAAACCCAACAAAACAACAACAACCAAACAAAAAAAAACCCCAAACATAAAACCACAACAGTTAAGATGACTGTAGAAAAGAGATACTGGTAAGACTCCCACCATCAATACCAAACACCTTTTCCACACCTTTTTAAGGCCGGGCCTTCTCCCAGTCTTACTAACACGAGATGTTCTTTAAACTGCTTTGTATCTACGCCTCAGTCTGCCATTTAGGTTCCAGTATGTCTTTGTATTTGGTTGGACAAGTTTTGTAAACTGTCACAGTAAACACAGGTATTTAAAGTGGAGAACGTTATAGCCTGGCCGTTAGCACTGGAATGTCTCTTGTTCTGCTTATGTTAAACAAGTGAACGTCTCAAAAAGGTAGCCAGCCAGAGTGGTAAGGAAGAAAGCAAGCTCCTACTGTGAGCAGCGGTACCGAATGATGACAGTCTACCTACAGAGTGTCTGTGAAGAGAGTTAAATGCCAAAATGCATGTGATGTATTTACAAGAAACTAGCCTGCCCTTCAAAACCGAGATAACTCTGAGAAACAAGACTCCAAACTACATTTAGGCAACTTAGATAATACATTATGACTTTCATGGAAACATACCAACAAGACAGTCAGAAAAGGCTTCAGGTTAATTCCTTGTATAGAGGGCATCAAGTCAATGTGTAGGGGTGAATCCTCAAGCCCTGTTTTATGACAAAACCAAAGCCTGGGCAAATTAGACTCGAGTACTTCAACTGTGTCACTACAAATTTACAGCTGATACCATTCCTTTCAAATAAGTTGTTGCTTTGGACACAAAAATATGACTCTGTTTTGATGAAAGATTTACTTCCACAAAGAGGAGTGCATTCTAAACAAAACACCCCTCCCACACCCACTCTTTAATGAGAGCTGTACCCCAGTATTAGAATATTCTATCTACTTACCATCATCTAGTGTGATGTCCTGTAGTCCTATTGTTTGAAAATTCAATTCTCTATCTTCAGGTTCTGGTTTAATGTTAATAGCTGCCCCATCTGGTGCAAATGGAGATGAATCGCACACAGCGTGGTGTACTAGGGGTGGTGCTGCATTAAGACCTCCCAATGCTGGACTCTGTGCTTGAGGGGAGTGCTGTCCCGAGTGACTTACAGTGGTTGGCGGTGGAGATGAGGCAGGTCCTGAGCTAGGAGACTGATAAGGCATAGGCTGTAGCTGGGGTGAAGAAGGTCCAGAGAGCGGTGAATGAACCAAAGGGTGGGAAGCTGTTGGGGATGGGGAAGAAGCAGATGCTGGATTCGTAGAATGGTATGGGACTTGCTGCATCTGGGGAGAAGACTGCCCAAGGGACCGACTCATTGCAGAAGGGATGGAGCCCTGCCCAGCACTTGGACAGTGGTATCCCATTGACGGTAGGTGAGACGATGACTGTCCTGAATGAGCGGAGTGTGCTAGCGGGTGCCCCGCCGTACTCGATGTTGACACGGAACCTGGATTTGAAGGATGAAACTGCAGTGGTGGGAGAGCTTGGCAGCTAAGGTTTATCAAATGAGGTATAGCCGTGTCTTGCTGAAATGAAATAGCATCAAATCCTTGACTGGAGGCGGAGTTCATAGGAAGACCAGACTGTCCATTGTATACATTGTTAGACTGCATAGGCTGGTAAGAAGGCCTCACAGGAGGTGCTGATGTTACCTGAAAAGACTGAACCACAGCAGGAGGTAAAACATGACACTCTTCACTTGGACTAAGGTTTCTACCTTGCATATGTGGCAGGTGGGATACTGCTGAGGTCACCATTGCTGTGTACGGTGGCTGAACTGAACACACAAGGCTCCTGGGTGATGTAGACAGTAAATTGTCATGTGGATGCCCTTGCTCTGGTGAAGGCAATTGAGTTCGGATAGAATGCAGGCCCTGGACGTTGCTTGTGTGAGGCAGGGCCAGGGATGGAACAGCAGACAAATCCACCTCATCTCTGTGCTCTTGCTTCATTATTACTAAAAAAAAAATAAAACACTGCATTACAATTCCAAACGATTTGTATCCTGTCGTAACCACATGCTAGTGGCTGTTTAACAGCCACAAAAGTACTGTTAATGTACTTGCACTAATTTCCCTTCTTTGCTTGCCTTTTTTTTCATGTCTGCTGTATAAACCCTTAAATGCCAGAAGACCTCTCCTAGCAAAGGCAGTTATCTTCTCTTTTAAAACGCCCTCCTATGCAATGTATGTTTTTGAAAGACATTTGCAACCCAGCCAGAGAAAGTCCAGTACATCTGAAGGATACAGCTCAGATCAGGGAGTGTGTCAGAGGGGAGCTGCTGCTGGGCTCCACTGAAAACAGGCAGACAAGAGTTCAGTGTCAGCACTAGGAAAAAGGGAATGAAATTTTTAGCTGGTTTCAAATTTTCCTTAGATTCTGATCAAGATGACAGCTGAAATTTGGCAACACATCGCCAAATCTATATTTCTAAACAGCGCACGTTGTTTTAATTACAGCGGCTCTTTCAATGATGGCAACAATTGTTCTTCAAATGCAGACAGTTACAAATTGGCACAATTTCAGTTACAAGAATATTTTTTTTTTTTTTTCCTTTTTTAACCTACTGGTAAGCTCATGATACTGTGTTTAAGCAGATGTAGAAAAATGCCAGCACTTTTATCTGCTCTGTTATTACTTTATACAACAGACTGTTAAAGAAATTGCTAATTTAGAGATAAAGTGGATTTTTGAGATGTGTGTGGTGACAGCTGCAGTTGTGATTAAACTTGCTGCTTATTTAAGCAGTAAGTGTCATTACTTCATTTAACCATTGAAATCATTTAAATATGGATTTCTCAAACACAAATATAGTTTGTGTCTTGTAACTATCTCAGGAGCTGATATGCGTAAGAATGGTTAAAAAGTATCACTTAAGTCTGATAACAGAATTTGGTTCTACTTGGTGTACCAAACGCCTGGGTACCATCGCTTCAATTACACATGAAGGTGTGAAGTAGGTAATTTTAGAGCACAAGTGAGCAAAGTCATCCAAAGCGTACTAAAGGGTCTAACACCATCCCTGGAATCTTCAGAATTCCGACTACTAAAAATGGGTATGAATTTCTTAAAAGAAAAGAAAGCAAGTGGCAGGCAAAGGAGCAGACACTGCAGATCTATCTAGTAGGGACCACATCCTTATACCACAGGGAAGGGAATGTTTTAACTACTTGTACAACTAACGTGGCCAGTGTTTGCTTCTGGCTAAGTTACAAACTGTTTTCTCTAAACATGCTGAAATGTGTCCGGAGGGAGAAAGAAATGTGTTTATCTTCCTTATATCTAAATCATGGTGGGGTTTTTGACATTTGGTGGGGGTGCGGGGAGGGAGGGAATGCATAAAGCCTGCTATTGTACATGTCATCCCTAGGGCTATTTAGAAAAGCAGCTTCTGAGACTTGCCATCGTGCTCAAAGTAGAATGCAAATTATACTGTAAAAATAAGAAAACCCTGGCTTTGTTTTTAGCACTGTAGCTTATTACTCTAAATTTAATCTTTTTCATTAGAGTAGCTTAAGTAAATTGTTTTACAGACAATTCAAAGCAAGTCTTACCTACCTGTCAAAGGTAAAAGGCTACCTGAATGACTTTCAAATGTCTAATTTAAAAAATAAAAATAAAATGGAACGTGTAAGTTTTTTATTTAATACCTGGTGTGTAAGTAAAACGTTGAGACTGGCTTTTTTTCCTCTTGCCATTGCAGAGATAAAACTGCACCTGAACTGCAGCTGTAATGGTTTTGTTATGGTATGGAGGAACTTCAAGTATGATGTTTGCCTATGGAAGTTGAAACAAAAAAGTTTGACATATCAAATGCAAATGAAACTGCTCTTAATTACAGAAAAACTAGAACACTTATTGCAAAACTAAACAGAACTGATATTTTGGAATAGCGTATTTCAAACGTCAAGTTTATGCATATGACAGAGTAAACCAGTACTATAAGCAAACTTCAATTTGGCAACTTTTTGCTTTATTTAGACCAAGTGTTCTGAAGGAAATGGTTTTAATTAAATAAGACACATCATCTAAAGGATGCTTTGTTTATCTGCCAGAGCATAAAGAAACTCTAGCAGTCAAAGAGTTGTATTTTTGGATCATTTAGCTTTTAAGAAAAAATGTAATGCACTGGAAATCATTTGTCATCTTAGCAAAATTATCTTCAGTTTTCTTTTTTCATCGCTTCAACAACAAGCGTACTATTTCCAGTTCCTCCAAAGATCATCTTAATGGCTACTTTATAGTACTACACCAATTTAGAAGTCTCCAGTTGTCTGTCTGAATCAGCCACCGATCTCTTTTATTAAATCAAGTCTAAATTTCAGAACAATGAACACGTCTAGTTTCTCATTTAAAAACAGAAAGCTTTCTAAAGTAAGAAAAATTGTTTCTCACCCCTTGACACTTTTCCCTAATTATTTTCCCTTCTACCTCCCACTGAGGTCGTCCATCTGTTGAGAGAAATTTACAAATAATTCAAGCAAAAAGCATTTTCTAAAACACTTAAATACTTAATCTTAAAAATACTTAAATACTTAATATAAAACTGCATCTATTTCCAGTCATAAAGAGGCCATTCAACTGCCAGAGATATATGGTAACCAAAGCATAAAGTACAGAGACAGTTTAGGAGTCTCAACACTGCAACCATTGTCCGCAAGTTGCCTGTTGTGCAGGATCTGGCATTTGAACCAAACCTGCTGTTACACGCAGTTAGACGCGTTCCAAAGGAGGCAGTGTGTACCGTAAGCGTACAGAGGGATTTTGTTCTAAAAACATTTTTGAGAGGAAGTTAAATTACTAATAACACTTGTGATTATTCAAACATGCTGCTGCCTTAACCTGCAAGTCACTGTGTGAGAGAGAACATATGCCATGTCCCCGCGCACATACCCGCAGCTTCTCCATCCAAAACAAACACACTCTCCTGAACTGAAAGGCCCCGTGGTTCAAATATTGGGCAAGTGTCTGTGTTGAGGGAAGTAAATGACCTTGGTGAACCACTCTGCTCTGACCTAGCAGAACCCTTTAGCTAATCTAACACTCGGCTCTCTCTAGTACTGGCTTTTGTACAGGTTATTAGGGAACCTACTGTCTAACAGCAGTACTCCTTCGACAGGCATTCCGAGTTGCATGTCAAAACATAGAACCGCACTTCTGTTGTATTTGCTACTAAGAAAAAACCCAAACAAACACCACTGCTACTCCAGTGTTTACAAAAACAGTAAGGAGTAGAAGAACCAGACTTGGTTGCTAGCTTTTGTTTTTAGTGACTTACTTTTACTACTGTTTTCCCAAAAGTTACCCATCAAGTATTCAAGTCACAGCAACGATTAATTTAAGTTGCTCAAATTTTATGCTCTTTATATTAAGAGGACAGTCAGGGAAGAAAAGGAACTCCTAAATTAAAAGTCCTTAAAAGTGACTTCTCTAGAAAATCTTATGCAAATATGGGGGGGGGAATTAATGTTTTCTAACTAATAGTTATTTATTTGGAGTAGTCAGTTCCTATGCAATGATTAAATCAGATGTAAAATGTCATCGATGCCAAATAGTAATTGATTTCCATTTTCATCTTTTTGTAATGAGAAAACGTGGTACGATCTGTCAACAGCATCTTTCAACTACAATTCAAAGTTAGTAAGTCTGTAACTGTCTTCCTAAATCAGTACTATTCCATTTATGGTTGCCAACCAGCATGGAGATCAGCGCCCAAAAGGAAGCTGCAGATGTCAAACTTGTGACTTTATTTTTAAAGCATTGTTACTGCCTAAAAATCAAGCCCAGGTAGTGTTTTCAGGAAAAACAAAGACACTACTTACCTTGTCCTTTTTCAAAAAATATAATTTTGGATTCTGGAAGGAAATTGGATCCTGTCACCACCATTTCATGGCCTCCATTTACTGAGCAACTATTGATGCTGTACTTCTCAATCTGAGGAAGTTCTTGAGCAGATCGCTGAGCTTTAGAAAAGTTAAGGGAAAATTATTATTCACAGTTCTAATCACAGTGACCTTTCTTTTATGATTCCGGCTTTTGAAGAATCAGGAGTTAAACTAAAATGACCATCTATTTACATATATAGATCATAATGTATCTTAGTTGTAAAAATTATGTTGAAATTACAGAAAAGAAACACCAGGAAGCCATGAATCCCAGCAGTGTCTACTGGTACAGGAAATGAAATTTTTAGTTTAGGAATATCGGTTTAAAAATAACTTCTAGAATTCATTTGGCCTATAAGATACTGGAGAAATTCAGGCTGTTTAAGGTCTTGTTTTAAATTCCTTAGTGTGAGCATTTAATAAATGAACTGTCTAGCAGTTTGGCTGTTCACTGGATTATACTGTATAAAGACAGGTATAGACTCTTCCAGATGAAATGGTATTAGCTCTTCCTGAAATGGGTACCTCCTTTTCACTGACATGTAGTCTGCTCCCTCTGCTCATATACAGGTTCTACTGAGGCTGTGTGACTGCAGTTATTAGGTTTAAAACCTTGGTTTTCCTCCAAACCTTCAGGCTGTCACTTGGCAGGTACCATTTTCAAATAAAGAGCTTACTAATTTTTGGTGGTTTACATCTTTACACACAATGCTTTTTACAGACACTTTTCTATAATTCTGACAATAAATATTGTCAGAATGACAATACTATTGACACGTGCAGAAAACATAAGTATAAATAATGTATAATTAAAGCAATCTTACAGCATTCAACAGGTATGGAAGCAGTCTGCAGAGATAAGACTTTTCCACTGGGTTGTGGGATGTGAACACGAAACACAAGTCGCACTCTGGTATTCTTTCTTCCAATATCTGTCTCTCCTTTACGGAGCTCTATATCTGAATTGCGAAGTTTCAAAATACCAGCACAATCAATACTGGAGATGGGCGAGGACAGATGGATCAGAGAAGAAATGGAAGAAAATGAATCAAACTATTGCCAAAGTATACTCTGTAAGCCTGCCTTTTCTTAAAGAATGAAGAGTGTTCTATTTTTCCCCATGTTATACCTTTTTAAATGTTATTTTAAATGTCTGAGATTGAGAAGAATTGTTGGTGTCAAGCTGCTGCTTTTCTGAACCTTTAAAAATTGTGTGTTATTGCACGTTGCTTAATATTCAAAGTGAGTTATTTAACATACTAAACATAATTTACAAGGAGCCTGAGGAAAGACTAAAGAATGACCAAAGTGTAGCCATCGTACCCCATCTACCATTCTGCCCAGGTATCAATTATTCATGAGATAACGCATACTTTAATCAAGTAGCATATATACCTAAGCTTGTGAGGAGTATTGCCTTGCACATGAAGTGTGCAACTAGGAAAATGGAAACTGACTTCAGAAGTCTACATAAGAAAAAAGTGTGCTATGTATACAAATAATTGTGCTTTACTCTGTTCACTGACCCTCCAGCTAGAGCAGAGCTGTTTACAGGTTGCTGGAGCCAACCATTACACTATTATTTAGCACATTCGATCTGGAAAGGCCTGAAGAGTCAGAATAATGCAAGTGCTAAAAATATAAAAGAATCAAAACAAGGAAAAGGCCTACAAGATACCATCAGTTAAATCACCACATTCAATCAAGAAAAACAGCTACCTTATAGAACTATTATTTTCATAGAAAAAAGAAAAAGGTCATATCTTTGTAAAATCAAACCAAAATTCTCTACGGGCCATTAACCCACGTGCAGTTTTAGAAATGTGGAGTCATACGCGTGTATGGGCTGTATGAGGAAGTACAATCCCATCCAGAAGCACCCCTCTATTCCATCAACCTTGTGAGCTCACCATCTCTCTGCTTGTTACTTCTGACTATCCAAACGTGAGTGTTTGAAGAGATGTGTCTGTCTTAATCACAAGCCATAGTTGTGGAAAATATGCCAACCCACAAGATTTTTCTTTCACTGTTGCACAAATTAAGAGGAAAAGACGACACCTAGCACCTAAGCAGCTGGTTAAAGCTGTGATGTACCTGGCTGACATATTATTTTCAGGAAGAAGCGGTATTTCCAAAACTTTTGTGCTGGCGATGATGATCTCTTGACTCGCTGTTGCAACTGTTTTTCCAGTGATTCGGTGCACCTGGTAGAACGCATGAGGTCGTAAGTAGCGATCATCTGCTGTTCCGATGAACATCTGTAGGTTTACCGGCTTTTCACTGTAGCCCAGGAGCTGGTGGAAAACCAAGATAAAATAATTTAAAATTTAAAAAATAATATTTAATATTAAAATATTATACTTTTACTGCATTTGTGTGTGCATAAGTACACAGCTAGTACAAAGACTTAAGTGTCAAAGAGTAGTATTTAGTCTCTTAAGAAATCAGAGGACTCTGCAGTATCTGCTCCTCGGTACAAGTATCTGCGACAACATTTACCAGAACAAATGGGTATCAAAATATCTTTATTACTTTTGAATTGGTTTAGCTACAGAATTTCTCCATCAGGGCTATGCTTTGTGTGTGTTACTGATGGTGTTTTTAGTTAAAGCCAAATTATTATCAGTGTTACCAAGATCGACCTAGTTTCTGGAAATACTAAAAATACTTGCAAGTTTAGATTTTCTACTATGGAATGCCATAGTGAGTTTTATTAAACTTAAAAGGTTTTGTGAATGCAAATGTATTATGTTAGGACAAAGAAAAATTAATTCAGAGCTAAAAAATCACGTATGGTTTAGTCTTGGCAAAGAAAATATTTCAAAAAACCAAGTTTGACAGATGTTAATTCAGGCATCTGTCCTTTTCTTAAATACAAGCCTAGCCCCTGATGCACTCAGCTGTCCCAGAACCACTTGTTGATTGAGCTAGCAGTAGTAATTTCAGGCACAAAGCATGTTGAAACATCAGGAAAAAAATAAACTCTAAAGGAAAAAAGCTACTGTTATGATAGTACATCGGTAACATATTATCCAGAAGATTTAAGGAAATGAATTTAACCAGCAGTAAACAGTCAGGTTTTCTTCAGCCACTGTGGTTTTAAATTCATAGCCTATAAAAGGTCTCATGAATCTGCAATCACCTTCCTGCAATTGGCAGACTGACGCACCCTGCAAGTTATAGAATTCCCAAAAAGCAATGCAGCAAATTTACAATTCATCCGCTTCAACATAAACTTACGTTCGAGCTGGAGGGCGGGCCAGACAGTCATTCTGTAAATGTGGTTTTGTCGTGTCACTATTTTTGGCTCTAGGGAGAGTTATTTGGTCACACAACATTATCCAAACTCTTTACAGAACTCACACTTAAACAAACCCCTGTCCCTGTAACCTCCTTACAAGAGTAACTTGGCACGGGCCGTGCACAGCACAAAACCCCCAAGCCCACGCAGATGCGGACAGCAGATGCACCGCTGCAAAATCCGTGTATCTTGACAGGCTGCTCTTGGCAGCAAACTTTATGTGCACCAAATGAACACCTCTTTTCTATATTCACATTACAGCTGTGACAGCACCTCCCAGTCCTGTCACTTCGGCTCTAGAGTTTTGTCAATTAAGAACAAAAAATTGGCCTGAAACCTTAAGGAACCATTCTCAATGTTTTCAGACTTACATGAATGCTTTTTGTTTGTTAATACTCATTAATTAATCTGTCTAGACACAAGAGCACAAGTATATTTCAGTGTTCCTCTCCATTACTCAGTGAGGCTACGACTGGCAGAAGAGCCAAAACCTAGACCACCTAATAGAAATAAAACTGAGCTTATGCAAACCCAAAACAAAACTGAGGCTTGTTCTTAAATCTCCTCATATCCAGCACATAGACTCTAAAATAATTCCTGAGACATCCTGCAGATAAAAATATACAGACAAGCTGCCGCATAAAGCTGTTATTGAAAAACATACACCTCTTAAGGACCTGACAGAAAAGCTTGATAGGTCAAATACATTATTTGTTACAATCACAGCGTTATGAAATTGCTCACAGAGAAAAATGCCTGTTCTGCTTTAAGTGACTGGAGAGGAAAGAAAAGACAGAGTTCAGAATTTCTGCTTGTATTGCTTTTTTGGGCTAGGAGCAACCTCGGCCATTACTGCCATGAGGAGACTGTGCTGCTTGTCATGGCCCTAGACAAAGAATTGTGAAGTCTGCTGTCCTCAAATCTCCTTCTGCCTTTCTCGAAGAAGTACATCTTGCTGTCTGCCACAAAAAGCCAAGCAGTCTTTAAAATACAGTGCAGCTTTTATCAAATATGCTATTCTATCCTATAATAGCAGTATTTCTAGCTATTTTCTTACATTATCTCATTTATTTCCATATATACATCTATTAATTACTAGCTTTTGCTCTGTCAAATATGTAGAAACTTTTTGTTCTCCCCGAGTTCTCTGTACAAACAGAGCTCAATCCAGCAAAAAAGATCAACCCAACTAACCAAACAAAACTCCTCCTCCTCAGCCACTGAGCAGAGACAGTCTAGACTAACAGAGCAGCGTCCCATGATATTCAAACACTTGCTACAGTGGAGGCAGCAAACCTTCTGTGACCATCGGTGTGGCCATGGGTTTCTCTCCATCGGTCAGCAGTCACCCATAAACTACAGGAACACAAATGGACCACAGCAACCTTTATCTCTGGTACTGCTCTGATGCTAGTGGAGCATAGGGACTCTTATCAGTTAAATGTGCATAAATGCATAAGTTCCTTTTTATACCTGATGCAGGACTCCAACATCTTTCCTATCTATGGTTTTTGGTTTTTTTTTTTAAATACCATATGAATATTTTCAAATTTTCTTTGAGTCTGAATTATTTTAGGAGTTTAAAGAAGATTTAAGTACATGCATTAGTTTAGTGTTACAGCAGCCATCTTGTCCCAAGTTCTCAACACAGACTCCACCATCCATTTTCCTCAGAGTTAAAATTAAATCTTAACACAATGGAATACAGGCTAAATGTGACGTTCAGTAAGTGTGTTCACTCTAATACTGGGAATTACATAAATTACAAGCCAGACCTATTCAAAAATTTGAACGGGTTCCAAATGGGGTCACTGTGACAAAGCCAATTTCCAGTTAAAGCTGTCTTCCCCTTCTTAACAATACCCATGTACACAACAGTTCTAGATACTAGCGATAGGAGAAAAGGGGGTGGGAAAGGGATACTCACAGAACTTAAGCTGTTCTGTCTACAGGCAGTAGAGAAACCATCCTCTACAAAAGCCTACACAGACACAACCCTGAACATTTCATACATAGTTAAATTGCACTGGTGTAAACTAGTCTCAAAACAAGCCAACAAGTTTCACACCCCTCCCCCCCCAAACTATGCCACGTGCTTCCACTATAGCTTTGCCTCAAATGAACTGCTGTAAAGAAACCCAATGCATTCAAGTCACTCTGGCAATTCAGCAAGGTGGTGGTTTGGGAAGGAAAAGAATGACCCCATCTCTCATATTATTGTCATTCAGGGCCTGATCCCAGGAACAGGCACCCAGAAGGAAGAAACACATCAAAGTATCAAGCAAGCGATGAGCAGGCTGCACGGTGTCCCCATATTTCCAACAGCTGTATCTAGCTTCATAGGCTACAGATGCTACTGAGACAGCCCTATGTGCTAAAACTTTGAGGCAGCTGGACAGATTGTCAGAAAAAACGACATAGTGATTAAAAAAAACCAACAAAACAACTGACAAATCCTCTACCTTTATTACACAAATTTGTGCATTAGATTTAAGATTTTCCCTTAAGTCTTGACTAATAAGTGTGCTGACAACTCCAGGCATGACATGGATTCTGCAAGAGTAAAATTGAAAATTTACAGCGTATCTGTAACCGAGAAGAGTCTGTGGGGGCCAGTGAGCCAAGGGGTAGGTAGAAAATGATCCGATAGCTTGTGGAGAGGATGCCTGCACGTCCCATGTAATTGCTATTACATAATCATTCCAAGCCTTCAGTGAGCCCAACATGCTGTGCCTAGCACCAAATAATTGAAGGCAGGCCGTGTCATACCAGTCCTGAGAACAGAGGACAGAGCTGGATTGCTCTGTTAGCTCACCCGGAAGTACTCCTACCTTACTGAGGGGCAGGTGCCTTCCACAGTGAGCCATGGATGTCTCCCTGCGTAGAGACCCCTTACGCAGTAAGCAACGCAGAGCTGGCTGCCTACTGCACTGGTCCCCAATAGAGACTGAATTATCACAGAATCTGAACTAATTTCCATCTCCTAGGAATGGTGTCCTCTCTCCCCCAAAAGAAAGATGGTATTTGGAGCCTGAATTACCATTACTGATGCCATACCTGTCTTGGGAATAATGAAGGAGACTTACTACTTCAAATTGACTTCAAAACAGGAAAAAAATGACATACTTTGGAATTTTAAATGCATTCCTTTTAAATACATTCTCATAAAAAAAAATAAATTCTACCTTGTCCTTAACTTCACTGACAGCAGGGTGACACTTTACTATTGCCTCACCTCATTTATGCACAATTCTGTATGTTGAACAGCCTAAACATTTAATTCAGTATATAAAAAAAATTAAATTATATATTCTAATATTTTAATTATTCTTCAGTGAAATTACTTACATAATTAACTTGAAAGAACTGATACTCTATTCTGTTCAAATAGCTAGTGAAGCCAAGGTATCTGTACCTTTAGTTCCCTTCAGGAAGAATACACAATATATACAAATAAGAACACAGTGCCTCTATACAGACCACAGTTGCTTTAATGAAGCATTTCACAGCCTAGTGGTAGGTGCTGCAGAATCACCACAACGACGACGCATTACAATAAATTGCTACATTATCAGCCTGCCCAAGATTCAGTCGTGGGTCACTTACAGAAGGAGGTAACAAACTACTGGTTGAGCAGCGGGTATATTTTCAAGTATACCTTCCAGCATTTACTCTAGGACTGTGCAGTCCTAGAGCTGCACGCTACCAAAAAAAAGTAACTCATTTTACTTAAAAAAAAAAGAGACCACTTTCCCAGGAGTAGGAAACACTGCTCTGTAGCTAGCTAGCAAGTTATTGTACACTGTCACTCCTGACCTCTAGAAACCCTCCTCTGTAACAGAATCCTGATACACCACCCACTGCTTTGCCGGGGAAACTCAGCCAAGTTGTTTTTGTGTTTCTCTATCGTTTCCATAGCAAAGGTCAGTGCCTGCGTAAGTTAAACTAAAGCTGGAAGGCTAAAGACTGAAGGTCACTACAGGATAAAGCCAGAAGGGCTTCACGCCAAAGCGGTTCCAGCCGTATTACTACACGGCACGCAGTAAACTCATGCATGCGTGTCAATACGTAGCTTATGATTTTTACTAAGTAACCACAAAGACAGAAAGTAAATGCATTTTTAGTCCATCAAGAAGTTGTATTTTATATTACAAAAAACATTTGTATGTTATTAATGCACATATGGGAAATCCTTAGAAAATGTGTAACACCAGAAAATATATAGATTAAAATACTGCTGTCCTCAGTAATCAAATTAAACTTGGAATTGTGTAGTAGAGGAGAGAACCATTTCCTTCATGAGGAAAGCAAATAGTTCACATTACATAAGAGGCATCAACCTGGAAAAAAGAAGTTAGCATTTTTCCAGATGACATGCAGATTATATTGGGACCCTGTCTGGCTCATGTGTCATCAATTCCATGCTCTGATCTAAAGGAAAGCTTGCAGCACTGAACAAGCTTGTGAGAAGTCTTATTTTAGTCTCTAATATTTATAAGTTTTACCTCCCCATGCCACCTTTTTTTAAGTTATGAAGGCTCTGCCTATATTTTCCATTTATTGACACAGCCTAAGTGTTACCAGTCTCTATGCAAATGTAAATGTTATTTACCCACAAGATGTGATTTCTGAAGACCTGTAACAAGACTGGAGAAAAATATCCAACAGAAAACATAAGCTTCACAGTAAACAAACAATACTAGGGTACTTGGAAATAGGCTGGTTTTGTGAACCAAACTGGGTTTTGGTTTTTTACAAAGAAAACCCCAATATTTAAGAGTGGCCCTGAATCCAGAAGTGATGTCAGGGTTTCACTTGCCTATGCTTCAGACTGAAAACTAAGGGGAAGAGGAAAAAAAAAAAAAGGTAACTTACACCTGGAAGGGGTAAGCTAGCAAAATAATTTTGTTAGCTAAGTTTTATGCTCAACAATGAAGCAATGCTATGATACTCATGACATTCAGACAGTGCCAAAAGCCATTTTTAAAGTAATTTTCCTGCAAAACTTTCCAGCATTTATTAGGAAATTGCCATGTTTAACCAAACTTTCACTAGGGTTTAATACTCATGTTTCATCTTTTATGTGCCTTTTCTTTGCTTGCTAATTGAAGATTCATTCTATCAGCACAAAAATTCAGTGCTTATGGCATTTCTGGAATGGTAAAGTAGACTGATAATTAAGAAATCTTTTACAGTCCTCCCTAAAAATAGGGCAGACTGATACATTGATACAGCCTAAGTGTTACCAGTCTCTATGCAAATGTAAATGTTATTTACACACAAGATGGGATTTCTTAAGAGCTGTAACAACAAAGGACTGGATTAGCTACTCTGTCTTCACCAAATGCACCAGTATCCATATAAAAATCCTCAATTCAAACATGAGAAACAGAGAAGGAAGCACATAGTAAGAACTATAAGCACTTACTAAGCATTTCCTTCAGATGGAGATTTCCTAGGCTTTTCAACACCTAGATATGAAAAGTGTGTCATAAATAGTTATTTCCTCCTTGGTAGTCTCATGGCAGCTGGATGCATTTTGGTGACTTCTGTATTCCTCAGAACACCCTCCTGTTAACAGGGACTTATGAATGAAAGCAGGGGATGACAAAGATCTAAAGTCATGGAATTAAATGTAATCAGAAACGAGCCACATGATGACTAACACCAGTGGTACAATTTATCAGGAGGTTATCAACGGTTGCATTTTGAAAAGCTTGAAAAAAAAACAAAAACAACCAAACAACCCCGTGTCTCTATAAAACAAATTAAGAGTTCAGGGAAGTTATGGCAAGTCAGACTAACCACAGTCATCCTTTGTGGTCTTGCAGAGGTGCAATGAGTTCTGACTCTTCAGCTGAATGTTTAAAAGAAACTGGAGAAATTCATGGAAGAAAACTCCACTGAGATCTAGGAGACAACACCCCAACCACTGGCTCAGAAGTGGGTGGGAATTTTTTATTTCATTCTGATTCTGTAAAGGTTATGGTTCTACAAGAAGTTAAATGTCTGATTTTAAAATTAAATGTTAAACCAAAACAAGATCTACCTCCCCTTCCTGAAGTGCTGTAATATTTTCTGTTGCTTGATTATTTGATGGACCTTTCCATCAACCGAGAAGGAAAAGCATGCACATTAGGAAAAGCATCCTCCTTCCTCTTTGCTAAGTAAGCTTGTCAAGTAGACTGACTTAAGACTTCAAAATAATACAGACCTTTGCAATTCTGAAAAAAAATAGTGAAACAAAAGAAACAACCTTTAATAACACTATAAAGTTGTGGCACAAGTCCAATCTGAAAAACATTATAAAGGTTATCACAAAGACAAAACGGGTCCTGCAAAAGACTAAAGCAAACAAGTAATTGCAAGTATCAGTGGGCTACTGGTCATGGTACTGTATGTTTACACAACAGAGAACATCCTTCAAGGTTTCAAAGATGGATTTCTTTTGCTGAAATCTCACAATTTTACATGCTTACTGCTTCCAGACAGGATTGAAAGCACTTTAAATAACAATTTCAGTCATATTTTGAAGAATGTCATAGCTCAGAGTCCTGTCCCATTATATGCTACTCAAAAAAGAATTAATTCATGGCTAAAATAGCGTTAAACTAACAGTGCAGCTTCAGAGTGCAGAACTGCCGGTCACATCACAATACACTATCCATCTGCAGTTTACTCTGCACTCTTGAAATAAATGTGCTACTCCTGAACCACCAACTCCTGATGATAAATTATGCAATGGACAGGTTTTGGACAAGAACTTCTGGGACAGAAATAAGATATTTAGATATAATAGATATTATTTTTAGCCAATCCGTTGCTAGTTTATTTTTATCGGATTATCTCTGATGTTGCTCAGTTAGAGCCTCCCTTACAGGTTACAGTTTCTTCCACCAGAAGGGAGTTTGACAGGGTTTTTGAGAACACATTCCTGTTTCAGAATATTCAAAGTAGTTCAGAATGAGTTTATTTAGCTCAACTAGTTTACTTTTTCTTCCACTGCAGCCCTTCAGTCATGACTTAAAGCCCTGCAATCAGCTCTTTAAATAGAGCTGACATTCGGTCCCTCTTTCGCAGGTCTCCATTAAACCACACACTAGGGTACTGTTTGTCATCTGAAAACAGAAATGTATAATAGAAATATTTAATTAAACTAGATTTAACATTTCTTTTTGATCTTACACCTTTCTTCAGCTGTAATGCTGCTGAGTTGTCCATATGAATTACATGCTGCTTCCCCTCTTCTGTTACTGCAGAAGCAACTACAATAAGAACTTTGCTTCTGGCAGAGGAACTGATGAACGATTCTATCCTTAAACCCTCTGTAGTATGGCAAAAAGACACTTCTAGTACAAGCAAAATCTTAATAGCTACCGCTGCCCCAAATCGGTCTTGCATGCATGGGGCACAAGTGGATTCTACAGAGTGTCTTTTGCATCAGAATTCACATCTAGAACTGATTCCTACCAGGGTAAATGGCCACAAGACAGATACTCCTCCCTCCGTACGGAATGGTGCTAACAATATCTGTTAGCTGAACAGTTCCTCAGCATATCGCACTGTATGGTTATCAAGAAGAATATTGTGTAGATCACCTTCTTCAAGGGTAAAAAGGACAAGAGATGAACAGAATTTGCTACCAAAAGAGATCATTAAAATTAAAATACTTAAGGAAACTCAGAAAATTGCAGAAGTCAACATGAAATGCGGGAACACAGTACACAAAACAGGTTTGTTTGAAAAAGATAAGTTATTTTAGACCTGAAAGCTAAAATACCAAAGTAAAAACAAACTACCACTGAGAGATCCTTATCAGGTGCCCACCTGCTCTAAAATGCTTCTATGTTTTTGATGATAAGCATTACCCAAGCGAGTTCTAACAGAGCCCTAACCATTTCAGGTGGCAGTAAAAACTCACTGTAGCAAATTGTAAGTGTAAATACAATTTCATTACGTCCAATTTGACCTGTGGGAAATTCAAGCAACAATGATCTTCCATTTAGAGTCAGATGAAGTGTGGCAGCTATTTGTTTTGAAGGCTTCCTGGATGGGTGAAGCAAGTATACTAACCTACTGAATTAGAATGGCAAAGGTAGACAGTGTTCAGAGGCCTTCTATGGCTCCTGATGATGCCGTATGAAATGTCTACGTAATTGAAATGATGAAAGTTAAGCAGGCCACCCTTCTTCTCCCTTGCTAAGTATTCTGCCAAGTTATTTATTCCATTCCTGTGACTGTCAGTGTTACCTTGAAGTTTCTCTACCAAGGTAGCAGAAATTGTTCCAGGCAACACAGATTGGCTGGAACATGCTCCCAAGAAAGCGGAGATTAATGATGAGTAGCTACTGTTTAGAACACATCACATTTAAGAAAATGAATAGTTTTGTTACAGGATTTGCTTCTTTAAAGTAAGTGGACTTACAAAGCAAAGCATGATGCTCCTCTCTTTGAATTCCCTCACACTGGGAAATAAGCTGATTAAACGTACGCACAACAGACGATGCCAAATTTGTCAGAAGCTTAGTCTCCTAGCAACAGGTACGGTACAGTTTTAGTAATAGATTAATGACATGCACTAATAGATTAATGCCCTGAAGCTATGTATCTTAAAATCTTAATTTTAACTAATACATCAGCCGCACATGCAGAATTACAGGGGCTGCACAATTCTAGCTACCTGTAAAATAATGTTCAAGAGCAAAACAAATTGTGTAGGAAGCGAAAGCACACACACCTTCAGGCACTCAGAGATGTGGCAGCTGGGCTTGATGATCATTGCAGGTCCCTTCCAACTGAAATATTCTATTTTATTCACCCACATCCTTTCTGATCTCTGACACTGGTTATCATACAGTTATTTCACACACAGAAATGCTCAGTACATTGTTTCAATGATCACACCCATGGAAGTGACAGGTATGCACTCTTCTTTTTGGTGCTTTTAGCTTAAGTCAAACAAATATTAATGCACACTGTCAACCGGGTTTGTGTAATAAGTTTCCTGAAGTGATGGAAAAGGTTTCATATTTGTATTTAAATAAGTAATTTTCATCTGTTCACGGCTATTTAGTCTCTACCTTTCACCAAACTTGGCCCTTAGCATATTGTTTTTTCCCAGCAGTGAATAAAATGTTAATACAACAATTGATGTTTTGTTTCGTAACAACTTATTCTCTCCCATCAAGCACAGCAATTAATTTCTAATCCAGCTGGAAGAGACCAAATTGCAAAACAGAATATTGATTTGTATTCGCTGTAATTTCAAAAGGCATAGTACAATCCATGAGACTGACAGACACGCACATATCCCCACTCTGAAAACACCATTCTTGCCATAGCAAGGTATTTCACAATTCTAACGCACACAAATAGCTTTTAAAGTCATTGGTGTAAGTCATATACAGATCTGGTTTTAATAACCTGCATCTAGTACTGCAGTTTAGAAGCATCTAGTTCTGTATGCAAAAGAAATCCTACATGTATTTGCTAAATCTTATAAATATCACCAAAACAAGTTCCCTTAATGCAAATACTGCTGCAAGACACAAGCACCTGGGGGAGGGAAAGGAATGCAATTCACAAAAGCTCAGCAGAGACTTAATTTTGTCAGCTAAAATCTCTCATATTTCTGTGCTCATTTATAATGTGTTAAATACCGGTTCCAGCACCTTGGCATGTAGAAGTTGCATCTACTTGTTCTCCACTGACTAAAGCAACTCAATGATCCACAGAAATAATGTATCTGGCTGACTTTCAGATTCCAGCCTACTCCAGGCATCCTCACTTTTCTCTAGACTTCCCTGGTAGGCACCTGACCCTTGCCTCTGCTGCCCTAAGAATTCCAGTAGGTCTGACACCAGGCCGTGGTATTGCCATGAGAAGGAAAACGTTGAACAACTTGTAGAGACCATCAAAGTTGGATGAAGAGCTCAGATTAAGAAGCAAAAGGAAGATGGGATGCAGATAACCAGCCCATTTTTGGTAGTAAAGAAATAAAAATTTATAAGGTCTTTAGAGTAATAAAGAAGGAACTAAAAAGTTCAGGGTAAGCTATCAGAGAGGAAACAGTTTGATAACTGTCTCAAGGAATATGATTAGGAATCAGGTCAAGAGAAAAAATTCATCAGATGAAGAGCTTGGAGGCAAAGAAAAAGGAGCAGGTAGTGCAAAGGGCATTTAAATTCTGCTGGTGCGCCTTTATTGATACGGGTATAACACTAGAGCTGCTTAAAAACTGCTATAATTACAAAGCGTGACAGAATTCATTTGCCAGAGAGAAGGAATAAACTGTAAGGAGAAAAAGCAGTAACATGTTTATAGCACAGTATAAGTAGGAGGAGAATAGGGAGTGATTATGCCAATCCTATTAGCACTTTGCATCTGGTCTTAGTTATAGTTACTTCCAACTACTGGAATAGGATAATTATATCAAATACATTTTTAATGTATAGACTTCTGTAGCGAAAGATAAAGGACTGAAACCCTGGCTACCATTTTGCTGGAAAAGAACAGGAAATGCCCTGGATGTGGGGGAACAGAACCTGATGTAACCATACAGCAATCAGATAATTATTATTATCCCCCCCCCATTTGTCTTATAAAGATTTTTTAATTGTTGTTGATCTGACTTAAAAACAAACAGTTACATTTTATCTTAACCTCGTTTGGAATCAAGATAAAGAACATTATGCAAGACTGAGGTGAGTAAGTAGAGACACTGCTTTTGAAGAATCATAGAATGGTTTGAGTTGGAAGGGACCTCTCAGGGTCATCTGGTCCTACCCCCTGCCGTGAGCACAGACATCTCAGATAGACCAGGTTGCTCAGAGCCCCATCCAACCTGTGTCTGAATGTTTCCAGGGGTGAAGCATCTACCACCTCTCTGGGCAACTGGATCCAAGAATGTGGCAAACTGACAACGCAAGGCATCTCAAGAAATCCCACAGTTCCTCAACACAATTTTTCTCCCCTTGTCCACTGAACAACAGGGTGGGTTCCCTTTCAAGCCACATGAGGCAGCTGGCACCACAGATATTAAGAGACATCAGTGACTACCCCTAGCTAATCATGACGTCTTCACGGCATAGAGTAAGACATTTGTGTACACACCTGAACTCTGAAAATCAGAGGAGCACATCACAGCCTGTGCACAGCTACACTGACAATACCAAACACATACATCAGTCCTTTCAAAGAGAATAAGATGAAGCTTTCTTGTGAAAGGCAAACCTAATTTACAAGGTCCTTTACCTAATTTTGAGTTCAAAAATAATCAAAGGGGTTTTGCAAAGTATCTAAATAATATGCATTAGACGCCATTAGCATTTGTAATTATTCAGCATTAGCTAAAGAACTCAGACAAAGCAACTGCAAATGGCAGGCACCAGTTACCTAAACAGTGCATCACCACCCTCTGTTAGCCAGGTGAGAACGATTGCCTGCACTACGGCACTTTCATGAAACTGGTCAAAATTATTTGAAGAGACAAAGCTTGCATGATCCTGTTAAGGCAATGGAGATGATGTCAAAAAAAAAGAAGGAAGAAACAAGTCTCACTTGCTCTTACAGATAACCAGTCCAAACCTAATGAAACTAGGTGATGTCTTACTTTTCAAAGGAGATAACTGCCATGAAACTGAGTAATAGCCTTTGGTTCATGCTGAAGAAGAGTCAAGTTTAATTTACTCCAAACCTTTAAGTGAAAGTTAACAGAAATTATGGGTACCACTTCACAGAAAGTTACAGCTAAGGGAGAAGAATCTTACCCAGGAAGGGCTGTAAGCTTCACACAAGGTAACAATTCACAGCACTGTAAATAGCAACAAGTGTAGTTAAATTATTTAATATTCAAGAAAGCCAGACTTCCTACCTTTACTACAGGGTGTCCTCCAGTAGATGCTTTTACTGCTCCTCTGCTTCCTTCTGTTTCATAGTGAGCTCTGTGATGAGTTTTAGGCTGGACTTCTATTTTCAGTTCACACTGCCCATAATGACTTGGTAAGGGCCAGTCAAGAGGTGGCAATGAAGATGTGCTGCAAGCAAGACAAGCACAGTGGTTAAATGAGCTATGCCACTTGACCACAGTACAAAGTAACTTCACTGTAAGATACAATGCTGTCACAATCCTAATAAATGAGAACCAAGTAAGGATAGCTATTAGCCTAAAACCATTACTTGAACATTCCAAAATTTTGCCAGTGCATTACAATCTTCAGTTACACGTCTTTTGCTGTTGAGTGGAATTTCTTTCTTCCAATATCCAATTAAAAGAAAGGTACTGTATGACCCACCTGCTCCACATTACCAGCGCTGTTACATAATGCCTTTATAGTCATTTTCTATCCGCAATTATATTAGCAAGAAAGTTCAAATATTGTTTAGAGGGAACAGTCTAAATTCAGTCTGTAAGTCGTTAAATTTTGACCCCCTACATTATCACCTTCCAGGTTGTTGGTTTTGTTTTTCTGGGACTGGTAAGCACTGCACTTTGTTAACCACCACTATACGATGATCTAAAATTTTAAAGCCAGTAGTGCTATGATAACAAAGACTAACTACAACAGATAACAAAGGCACGCAAAGTACATGCTTGTCTTAACCACAGATTATATATACCTTTACACATGGTAGCAAAGTCACTCCAGGGAAGAACAAAATGCAGTACTAGTAGTAATATGAAAGAACCTCAAATGGAAATAAGCCACATGATATCAGCAATGTTTCATACCTACACTGGTACCTGCATAGATTTATAGACTTATGGTTCTAAGAAGATTCAAACCAGTAACTATTGGTAGAGTAAATTAATGAACATTTAAAAGTGAATGTTTATAGCACTGTTTACCAAACAAGAAAATGTAAAAATAAATGTAAATAAATGTAAAAATAAGCTCCTATTAAAATAGTTTTACACTATCTTACACTGACCAGTAGGAAAGCAAATTAGATTTTAGAGAGCTGGGCAATATTGGTTTGTACTGTCATCTGAGAAAGATCCATTCAGTTTCTTTCTGCTTTACAGGAGTCAGGAAAAACCCCACCACCAATCCAAAGTCATGCAAATTTCCACAAGCACGAATAAACACAGGTCCAAGAAAGACACATTATAGCTTCTGGAGAATTTAGCTAAGACCTATAAAATACATCCACAGTGAAGAAAGAAGATAACGTCTGGACTGAACAAAAAAGAAAGTTCTGTCTTTAGCAAGTATCTGGATGGACTTGGGCTCACCCTGCAGCACCATACATCTGCCTACAAAACTCACTGTCACTAAGCATGGAAAAGAGGGAGAAGAAACGGGACCACTTTTTGGCCTCCTCCTACGAGAACAACCTACAAGCCTTTTGACCTGCTGCTTCACGGGCTACCTCCACTGTGCACTTCAGGAGAGAACTTATGTTACAAGCCTTATCTCCTGAAGCGCCTGAGAGCAACGGGAGGAACAAGAGTATTTCCCTTTCTTCTCACTGAAAGGAAGAAATGTGAGCAATAAATCATCTCTACAAGCATTCAGTGTACAGCAAAGACTCTTCTTCCCCCAGAACAGAGGTCTGATATGACTGGTCCTTCCACAGCAATAGTATTTACTGGGTAGGAGAGGACTGGTGATGTCGGCAATGACAGGGGGAACTGACAGGAATGCAGCATAAGCCCAATCCTTCCAGATACTTACCACAGGCCAAGATGTACTGCCTAAATGCTACTATTGGCTATCAACTAGACCTTGCCATTCACTTTTATAGCTACTGAAGGAGAAGAGGACTCAAGTCTTCAGTCTGAAAAAGGAAAGAAAATGGCAGGATTAGAAGATACTAAGAAGAGTTTAAAAAGAAATGTAGCATGCAAGAAAATTTTCTTTAGTATTCTGGAAACCTCTTCCCCCCAATAAAACTAAATATTCTGTGTCAAAATAGTTGGTATACATAGTGAACAGATACGGTCCCTGAGATAACTTGCTGTAACACACACCCCCCAGGCTATACCAATTACGGGGAGGTACTATGCAAACTTTAATAGCAACCTCGGTCAGGAAAAAAATATTTTTGCTTGTGACCATTCTCCATACAGCCTCTCAGAGATGTTTACTCCTCCTGCAGTTAATTAATAGAAATGTGGCACAAGCTGTATCAGACTCTCATTATCTCCTAAAAAAATATTTGGAATACTAGAACAAGCACAAAGAAAGGAAAATAACCAAGTCTAAAGATTTTGTCATTCTTTGAAAACAAATAGAAAATGTCAGCATGAGAGAGCAAGCAACTACACAACGCATGCACAGATGTCAAAAAAAGTAAAGAAGGGGAAAGGGAAATGGGAAACAAGAAAAGGGAAGAACACTTTCAACACATAGTTCTCCAAATAAATTACACAGCCTTTGAGCCTGTGCTGCATCAAACAGATGTTTTCTATATGTAGCAGGCTAGAGAGTTACAGCTGCTTCCCTCTGGAGTCTGGTGTTAGCTACCCAAACTGATGTTTCTCTCTGAATATTTTTCTTGCCTTCCCTGTCACCCTTAATTTCTCAACAGCAGTGGAATCATAAAAAGTTCTGGAGCATGCTGTGATGAGCCCTTCTGCCCTGTGAGGATATCACTGTTTAATGTACTGTACTGCTTCCACGTCACCCCTTCCTTTTTGAGACAAATGCTGTAGACACACACATTGAACTGCATCAGGGATCTAACTTTATTCCATTTTCAAAGCTAAATTTTTGAATCCTATTAATTTACCAGAGCCCCAGATGTCTAAGCAGCTTCTTCAGAGCTAGTGGTAGGGAGGCACAGTGGGAATTTTCACTGTCACCTTTATTTTTTGCTAGAACACAGTTTGTAGAACTCCATAGCAAATGAGAAGAGTCCTGCCAAGGATTTCTGTCTCTCCCAGCTTACACACAGCATGACAGTGTCAGCATTATCATAAAGCCACCTAACTTTGCATTCAAAACCCAGAATCCAGATCAGTAGCTGGCTGTAGGATTTTTTTCAAGGCATTTTAGATCAAAATATTAAAAAAAATAAGAACTGCTGATATCTAAACCCCATCACTTTTCAGGCTTGATGGGAGAGGAGAACATTTATAGACACTTCCATGTGTTTCACTACAAATTCTACATGGTTCGTTGCCAAATAACTGTTACAATAGCTTGAGACTGAAGACTTTTACAAAAGTTTCTCTAATTTTTTATTTTCTTTAAATGAGTAAAAATCTTATTAACTATGCAGTAACCCACTGGGTAAAGCACCAAATCACATGTCAGGAAACAGAAATAATGAAGAACAGTCATTCTAAAATTTTCATTAAATCAGACCTTAGCATGCTGTTGAAACAGCCCCAATCTGTAAGCCTACAAATGTTCTTCAAGTAATACCAAGAGAGTTTTGTAATCTGATTAATGCAAGGCCTCAAAAGCTCATACTCCTAAAGGCTTCAGAGAAGAGCAGCTATTAAAGGAAACTCAGAAGTAAATTAGGAAATCCTTCAGAGCATCCTCACTGCATTTAAAATTACCACTTTGGTGATAATTTTACCAATATTAATTTACCAGATACCTTCCTTCTCTGAACCATTATCTCTAAACCAGAACTGACTTAGGCTACACAAATGTTAAGCATAAGGAGAGACAAATGTGTCCATGGGGGCTTCACTGAAGTCAGGGCCCAACTCATGGGCCTCCCTTGCACAGCAAGAAACAAACACCAGCAACAAGACTGCATTGACTGTGGCACCAGCAGCAGCATTTGTGGGACAGAAGGAAGAATGAAGTCCATGAGAGCCACTAAAAATAATCCAGTTAAACCTTAAAACCAGTTACCTTCCATTTGTAGCACTCTTCCTGGGTAATGCATTGCACAAATAGCTGAGGCTCTGTGCAGAGAGAGTGCGAACAGTGAAACACGTGTGATTAGCTCAGCTTTAGTCTATTGCTCCCCTGGACTCCTTGCTTCAAAAGGTTTTGAACACAGGTGGAACCATGTAAGAACTCATTTTAGGCACTCGGCATGAGTATGTTCTGCCCTCTTAATAGTCACTAATCTAGTAATAACCTTTCAAAGATACTCACTAGGGTCTGAAGATGCTTGTGAAAGTTATTTCCTTCGCTGGTTGAAATTCACGTATCTCCTAGAGTGATTCTTTTATTATTTCTTAGTTTCAGCAAAAATAACATTTTCCACTTACAGCTCCATCCAACACATCCAAAAGGGAAAAAGCTCACTGACTACACAATGGATATTCCACATCTTTTTCTCATCCCAAATTTTTGCAGAGAATAACCACGAGCACATCCTGTGACAAGCCAATGTTGCAACACAGTAACCCCCTGAGAATCTCAAATCATAACTATGATCCAATACTACAGTCCTTTTCAAGAATGCCTGTGCAGCCAAAATACTGCTGTGGTTGCTCTTCACCACCTAGAACAAAGCAACATTTTCCTTCATGAAGTAATTTTGGCGTTAAGAATTTTGGGGCCATCCCAGTTGCCACAGTGGCTTATCAAAAGAATTTAAAAATACTGTTTGTATTCAAAGTATCTCTGTCCCATTACTAGCAGACCCACAGTTAACTATGTTATGCTGTACAGGATACTGCCAAGTAAAATCTGTATTTTGTCGTTTCTGAACAAAGTAGAGAACTGAATCACATGTACAGCAAAAAGGTCCAATATCAAAAAATAACTGAATTTCTCTGAATTCGTTAATGGTGTGTAATTACAGCAAAAGCCTAGCTTATTAAAAATCAAAGAGGTTCAAAGTTCTCTTACTTCTCTCACTTAAGTGGGGCTTTATCTTCAAAGTCATCAATTGGCAAATATTTTAACTTTAAAGTTTTGTTAACGAAGCATAGCCATTGTTATTTCTATTTATCAGAATAAGATGGCAAGTACTTAACAGGCTTAGTGTGCCTACAGTCTGCTCACATTAAAATATTTATTCTTACAATTAAGAGCGAAGTCCCAATAGTTATGTTAAAAACAGAACTAAGTCTGTTCTCCCCTACTCTCCAGACCACCAAGAGAAGGATTTGGACAAGAGAAACAACTTTTCCAAGCATTTGACCATTTACCAGTATATATAAACTTTTTTTTTTCTGAGTAAGCATCACTGTCAGCAAGCCTAGTTTCCAAGGGTAACTGCCAGATAATTGCAGGTAAAATCTCTCAAGCTGCCATCAAGTACTCGTCAGTGAAGAGGTTCCTGAGCTGTAAATACACCTTTCAAAGCCTGTTTGTTCATCACCACAGGAACAAAAAAAACTGCTTGATATCTCACCACTTCTCAGCGTGCTAGATTAAATTTGTGACACAGCAGTCAGAAGACAAACATCAGTTTATACAGTAGTTTTTAAATCAATGTATAAGTCTTTAAGAATCCCATGAGGGAAGATAAAATAGTAAAATAAACTAGATTTTATTTCAAGATTTTTGACCATTATTGGATATTGCCTGTTTATCTACCAGACACAAAAGCACCATTTGTTCTCATCAAACACTTGGGAATGTTAATGAATGACTCATTAAGTTTACTACCCTGAAAAGTGCTTATCTGCTTGATACACAGATTCTAAAAATCTACTTTACAGAACTTACCATTCCACTAGCCATTCATGAAGTTTAAAGCAAAAGAAAACAAAACAACAGACCCATAAGGTTAACAGAACCCCCATCATTTTCAATTGCATCATCTTTGACAACTCTCCCGACAGAACGCCCCATGCTAGCATGTCTCTGGTGGTGGTTTCCTCCAGAATACTGTGACCACTGTTACCAACACCATCAATGTTGCTGATCTCTTATGAATTGTCCTCACCAGAGGTATTATTACATTATATTAATTACTCAGTAGAGACTTCTGGATCTTCTCTTTACTCTTTTTTTTTTTTTTTAACTTGATCAAGGGGAATAAAAGTATTGTAAACCAAACTATTTGTTTTGCACTTTCTGGAACGTGTTCCATGTGTTCCAGGGAGATGGGTCGGACACAGGGCACTATCACACATTGTGAGAACACGAATTTCTGTAGAACAAGCATGCATATCACTTCAAAATACTATTCTCTAGTCATCTTCCTAATTCAGCAGCTTTGGACTTGAAGAGGCTGTCTGTACAGAAGAAAATTTTAATAAAAGGGTTCAGTCTTGAGCTTACCAATATTACATGGTTTTATAAATATTTACTGAACACCTACTAAACAGAAAGTCTTTCAAAGAGTCTCAGAGGCTTAAGGATACACGTTGGATCATTCACATGAGCATACTAACTCCCTCAGAGTCAGCACACTGATGAAATTTAGGTATTTTAATATGAACAGACTCTAGGAAGAAACACTTTCACTGGTATTCCTCTAGACTATTTATAACCTGTACTAACACAGGCTAGCTAAACAAGAAAGTGAACTTGAAGCATCTATGTTTCCCTTCCACTAGCCAATACAGAATTTGGGAGAGCAGTGACAGAAAAGAGAAAGATCCAATTAACAAAAGAATCTGAAATAACTTTATGCAAAAGCCTAGAAATAGGTCTTTTAAAGATAGTTGGTGGAAAAAAATGTGTTGTTTTTTTTTCTGTGAGTAAAACTCAAGCTCTAACAATAAAAGTGCAAGAAAAAGTCCTAAGTTCAGTATCTTCATGAACTGTTGGGTAATAAGCAAACGGGGAGGTCAGACCTACCATTACTACATTAAAATCTCACAAAGGAAGGGATTTTCCAAGTGGAGGGGAGGAAAGCACACAATACACAGATAAAGGCATTTCATCAGAGGAAGCTGGCGGGTGGAAGAAAGACTTAAATGATAGTAATGAGAGCAACGATGTAATAAAATTATCAAGTGACTTCATTGCTGAGTATTCTGTAAAATAACCAGTGTAATCAGCCATCAAAAGATCAGCTGCCAAGGTATTTGGTTAATGCCATCATTAACAGATACTGTCACTACTTCTAGGTACAGAAGACACTACCTAGTTCCTTTTTACCTGTTTGCAAGGATTCATTGCACTGATTCTGTCCATTTTCACTTATCTAGATTTCTCTTTGTTGCAGAAGCAGAAATGTGATGCAGAGTCACTTCATATGATTGGAATCAATACTCCAATTTACTTCATGCACTGCTTTGTACTTCACAATTCAACTGAGACATTTATACAGCCTATTCATTGTGATATATATTCTAATCTATACTACAGTTAATATATTACTATTTATCATATGTAATGAAGATCTAAATTGCAATTAATATCTGACTCTTTAGGACAACTGAGGTGCTCACTTCTGGTCACTGTCATGAACTACTTAAGAAACAGTGGATCTTCCTGCATTTTATTTTTATTCATAAAACGTAAGAGTCAACTTAGTTCCCCTACTTTATAAAAACCACAATTACAAAAATGGGATTGAAGTGTTCTAACATACTGAAGATGCACACTCTCATAGCACGCGCAGAATGGGCTACCACTGCTAATTACTTCAGCACGTCACTGAGGATACAGCTGCCAGTGCAGCCATTTCCACTAATTCAATAGTCAGACTACATTTTTGGCACCAAAACTTTAGAGCTTAATAGCTTTAATTAGTTTACTTGTGAATAGGCACAGTCCTTATTGTCTTCTGCCTGCTTGGCCATTTTATACTGAGAGAAATTCTTCGGTGCCAGCTTCTAAATAAATTCTGATAGTTAAAAAAATATTTTTACTTAACAAAAACAGTAAAACTGATTTTAATTCAGTTCTGTTCAGGTCTCCCACCTACAAGAGGATACTGATTTAACTGAATATCAATTTTTTCTAACTATTGTGGTCATCCCAGAAAAGAACCATAGATCTACACCCCATCTTACCACATAGCTACATGTTCATGTGCTTTTACCCTTCAGCAGTGCTTACCTTTTGTGCCAAGGTAGGACTGCTGAGTATACTACACAAATATAATACAGTTCAAAACTACATAATTAACAAAAAACAGTTATCATTGGGTTAGTTAGAATGAAAAGGTTCTAGTAACAGACTGAACACCTTTTATAAACAGGTGGACAGACTGCAGAATTAAACAAAAAAAAACCAAAACAAAACAACCAAACAAACCCCCAAAAACCACCAACACTACCAAAAGAAACTAAACAAAACTAAAACCCACATCAAGACAGTTAACGTATCTGTCAACACCATAGTTTCAGATCTGTTAAAGCAGAATTTTCCAGCTAGCAGCTTTGAGTCTTTACTGTTAAACTTTACATTCATAAACAGTTATGTGGAAGGACATTTAGATAAACTAATCAATCTATCACTTTTTTCTCACTCCATTTCTGAAGAGAGGAGAAAATAAAATTCATTGTTATACAATTATCCAAAAATGACAGAATGGCTGAATAAGCATTGTTTAAATAAATTTAAATATTAACAAATCTAGTAGACATCTTCTAAAGAATTTATGCAAAGCTTAGTTTTGAAATGAATACAAGTTCTGTATTAATGAGCCTTCTCTGTAGATGCTGATCTATCAACACATAGGGATACATTCAGCAGTAAAACTGAAGAGATCATTGTTGGAACTCAGATGAACACTGAAGTCTATACGATAATGCCCATTAAACGTTACCATTTGGGAAGCTCTTGAAGCTACAATTAGCTTATCTTCCATTAATTTTAAGTATGTTTTCACTGTACCCTGAAAGTATTGGTTTATATTTCACACATCTGTGTTCCTAACTTCCTTCTACTGTACTCAATCATAAAGATTACAGCTGAACTTTCTCCATTAGTCCTCTGCCTAGTACACGTGTGGAAAAGGTCAGCTATAGCAATACTGAGATGATGGCTCCAGATTCCAGAAGTATTCCACCAGATGGACTCCCCTGACAATATTCATGTACCCAACAGAGAATGAATACAGGTATTCTCAAACATTTTGTAAACAGGCTTGTTCATTTGACATGTCATCAGAAAATAATACATCAAACGAGGCAAGAACAACATGCGATTTTGGAAAAAGACTCCAGAAAAGGGAAAACTACCATGCTGGCAAGAAAACTAGCACCCACTTTTCAAAAGCTGTACTTTTGAGGGAGGTCCCCAAAAAGAATACCTTATCAGTAAGCTTGGCTTACTGGGCAATAGTTAACTCTACTTTTCAGCTAAGGATTTAATACTCTGAGAGCCAGGAAAAAAGTCCCCTAATATTAGGGGACCTCTAAAGCTTTGTCAGAAACATTTCTTTATCTTGCTTCACTTACTTTGGGGGAGTAGGTGGTAGGGGGAAGGAAAGTGTTTAAAACCTTAATATTGACTAAGTCATTCTTTCTAAAATTAAAAAAAAAGTGTGAAAACAAGGGCTTTGCAAATGAGAAAAGCACTATATTTGGTCATTAACTTTAATGAGTTAAGCTTCGCCTTTTTCAAAATAAAGCATGTATGTGGAGAATCCTACCCTACCTTCCCTCTGCCCAAGAAAAAGGAACTGATTCACCCTCTGCATTACTGAAGAGCAAATCTTAACCACTGCCTGTGGACAGAATGATACTATTTTAATCACAATTTAGAATCAGTACGGACTAGCATGGAAGCACTGACATTTAAACCTGTAATATGGCTTTCACATGGATAATTGTGCTTTACGTATGTTAACCTAATGTGCTTTTCTTACAAAATGTCCACACAAATAATGTCCACAGCTTCTTCCTCCCAGTAGCAACTTACCCCTTATTTTTAAAACCTAGTAAAGCAAGAAAAATATTCAGGAATCAAATGGATAACTTGAGCTGAGTAATCACACTATCTGTCCAGCCAGCAGTAATGCTGCTGAAGTTCTCATTTCTACTCCACCCACTGCATTGTACGGGCAAAGTTATTTCAGAAGCTATATGGTTAGCAAGATCACAGAACTGCTCTACCTAAAAATGAACAGGATGGAAACAAGGGTGAATTTTTCCCCCAGTCAAACCAATTTCCTCTTTTGAGGCTCCACAAATGATCATGATCAGAAAGAGAGCTAGTTAACACAGCACCACAATGGTGGAAATACCCTCGGAACTATGGCCCAGAAATCAATTCTTTGTAGATGATTTTCAGTATAGCATGCAAATTTTTTTCTCTATTCTCTTTCTAGAATTCTGTCAGCCCAAAGAAGCAAGTAAAAACAAAAGCAAATAAACTCCTCACCTCTTTTGTGTTCTCACAGTTTTATAAAGTCAGGTTTCTTTAGCTGCATTAAAATGCTAACCGCTCAGATGAGATGGAGGCACAAAGCATGCACAGGACCTGCAAACATTTGATTCTACTGGGCTCTGTGCATGTATGCCAACAAATTTTAAATAAAACTAATCCTCTGCTACAATGCATCTACTGAATTTTAAACGAGGGAAGAGATGGGTATTTGGTGTCTCAACTTTTTTCAGCATTAGATCATCTACCTGCCTACAGATAGGCGGGAAGGACTTTCTAATGACTTACCGAAATATAGGAGTATGACCAGGCTTTGGTTTGTTCCAAGTAAAGTGCGAAGGAACAGAAAGAAATTGGTCTCCGGGCAAATCTTTTTTCAGTGTGTGTTGAGATCCAGAGCAGTCATCTACTGCAGTTTCAAGGGATGACGACAAGTTACCCTGTTCTTCAGGACAGATATCTATTTTTCCAGATAAAGTGGCAGTCTGGTCCTCAGAGGTCTTTCTTGTTTTTAGAGGAATATCAGTCTCTGTACAACACTGAAATGGTGAAAGGCCAGAATTAAGGCCTTGTACATTATGGATGGAAGTGTTTAGCCACGTGTCTTCTGTTATGCTTCCTCTGGGAGAATGGCCAGGTGATGGAGTTGGAGAATGGTGAGGAGAGAGAGAACCAGCATAGCAAATCTCAGCACTGGAGTGTCGTCGTTTCCCACAGGGGGATGTAGGTCTTGATGAGGGCCTTGATGTTGGTCTAGGGCTTAGCCAGTTTTCATCTGTAATACTAGTTCTAGGAGAATGACAGGGAGACTGTCTAGGTGACAAGGCATGCCCAAATCCATAAGGCTGCTGCCAAGATTCATCACTGGGACCTCTTGGAGAACCACCAGGAGATGCCAAAGGAGAGCCAAGAGTAAATCGAGCAGCTGCTTCATTTAGCTCTGAGTCCACATCATCATAAACATGGGAAATGGATTCACAAGAGGAAGCATCTGAAAACCAACTTCTGGATGAAATGCTGCTGGCAGGGCTTGGACTAAGGGATGATTCCCTGTATGATGGCTCAAGAGGAAGATAAAGATGGTCCCGTGAAGGCCTTTCCATATACTCATTTTCTGTGCCATTTGTGTGTAATTCATCTTCATTGGCTTCAATCCCTTGATGACAGTTGGGTGAAATAGATGTAATTTGAATACTAGGGCACTCAAAGGGTTTGGGTCCACCTAGTGGACTGTATTTGGATTCTGGTACCTCACAACTGCCTTCATAGTTCTTATGACTCTGAAGTCGTGTAGGTGGTGACAGAGGGGAGGAGTGAGACTGCAGTCCATGGCGAGGAATACAAATTGGCTGATTTACAGAGGATGATGGCTGGTCTACGTTAAAGATGTATATAGATGCACAGTCATCTGACTCAAGATCTGAAAGCAAAATTAAAAAATACAACAAAACCAGTCAGAATGCAATACTTGAGAACTGCCATATGCAAAATCCTTTTTTATTTTTCCCCCAGATATTGCCTGTTTTCAACATCCTAGACATTTCCTATTATAAGAGCCACACAAAATTAAGCTTATTCTTAATTTTACATTTTCCACAGACATTTTTACAGCTAAATATGACTACAGCATAGTTTTCTTTCATAAATCTTGTTTTCAACCAATTCCACAGTTTATACACATCTTCAGTGTTTGAAAATATAATATACACAGAACATGGCTTTAAACTCTTAAAATAATCTAAGCTAGAATACTCAATTCAAACTTTATCTTTTATAACTACAATCATTCATAACTAAACAGTTTTGATCACAATCCATTTCAAATTAATCTTTTTGACATGAACAGGACTATGAGACTTTCTGCAAGCACACTTGTCAATACTATGAGCACTGTAATATCACATACGTAAGATTTATCTCCTTTAACACTAGAAAATGGCTTACAGTGCCTCAAAATTCAATGAGGATTACAAACAACAAAAAAAATTCAAAAGAAGCCTAACAAAGAATATTATTAAAGACATTATGAGGAACCTTACTGCAAAGATGTTTTTTTGTTGCTTAGAAAACTCTCAAGTGTCCACCCCACAGAACAGCATTTTTCATGAGCAGTCTCACCAAGTTTGAGCACAAATTGTTCAGCACAAAAAATGGCAAAACAAAATATTCTCAGATCTCACTAACTTATCCAAAACACAGGAAACATTCCAAAATAAAAAAAGCAATTGAGGGGGAGTGCAAGTCCAGTTAACAAAATCAGCAGCTTTGTCTTAAAGAACTGAAACAGATTTTACTACCCTGCTTCTCAATACCGAATTAAGTGCCAGGACAAGACATTTGTCTAAAAGAGTAGAAAACAAAGCTTTTCTCTTGTTCTGTAACCACTGTGCTTCCCCCCCTTTCTTTCCCCTTGTAAAATAGAGGCATCCCTCTGTAATTCATATAAAGTGAGTATGCAGGAGACCTCAGGTAGTTCACTAGTCTATCATCACCTAGCAGATGAAATTAAATGTGCTTGGACCATCCCCACTAGACACTGGAGCTACTCTGAAGATCTGTTAACAATATTGTCTCTACAACCTGAGTAATTTGTTTTAATTCTGAATCATTTTGAAAGCTTTTGACTCATCACTAACATTTAACATCGTCATTAAAATGATACAGTTTCTACAGTTGTGTGTGGGTTTTCTTTTTTTTTTTTTTCAGTAGTGGGCAATATTATGCAAAAGCATAAATGTTTCTGCAAACTAAAACATTCTTGCATAAAATATGACAGTAAGACACCACGTTCATACACTTATTTTCCATAAATCAAGAGTAGATGACATTCATTACATCTTCTGGTATTAGGTCCATTTTTTAAAATAAAATTTCCAAAAAATAATTAAAATTGGTTTTAGCCAGAGTATCAGCAGAATGTTAATACCTGCTTTAAAATAAATCTAGTCTCTCTCACAATCAGATAAAATATCCAGACAGAAAGCCATGTATTTCAGGCCTTTCCATGATGAAAAAAATATTAGTATGTTAATGAAGTAATTCTACCATCATTTTCACTAATAGCAATCAACTTAAAATTAACAGAAACTAAACAAACCAGCATCTCCTCAGACACAACAAGGGAGCATTTTGAAATGAACAGAAAGCATACTGTTACCAAGGAGTAGACCCTGCTCCTGAGGCTTTAATAAAAGACAGGCTAGGAACAGCTCTGTTACTAATCCATCTATTAAAGGCAGCACAAAATTGCATTTAAGACTAGTCTTAAGTAGTTTTATAAGCATTACATGATTTTATATCTATTACATAGTCATATACAACAATTATCCCCATTATATAATTATATCACTAACTACTATTATATGTATTAAGAACCCAGAAAAATGAAATGGTATAGGTTAATTGCTGAATGTACACACACTAACAGGATTGGCATACTGAGGAAGGACTGTTGTGTGTATCATTCAAATCATCAATACAAGCTGACTATGCTGAACACTGTCAAAACTGTATTTCCTTGCCCTTCAGCTAGGAAAACAAACATTTTTTAAAGCTTTAATTTGGGGTCCTTCTTTCTGCCGTTTGCCATCACAAAATGTGACATGCAGACAGTACTTAGTTACAGGTTTTCCACATCTACTGGTGCGTTCACATGCAAGATCACGGATGTCCTTGTTTCCTAACTCATTATTAGTAATAAAAGTGTAGTTGAAGAGAGGAAAAAGACAATCCGAATAAACGTAATTATACACCTCCTCACAACATGAAATAAAACAGTTACCAATACAGAAAATTTGAAATAAGAATATTACAGGAAAGCAACAGTTGGAAGTCTTCAAATTCTGTGCATAACCAATTACTGTCTTTAATGACTTTAGGAACAGTAGCAGTAAACAGTAGCTAAAACTCTCACCATTGCAAAGAGCCTTATTTTTTTTCCACAGAAATAAAAATGAATTCTTAAAATATTTATGACCATTTGTCCATTTGAAATGTCACTGGGATTTACCAAAAGCAGAGATATTTTCAATATTTAAGATTTGTGGAGCTAAAGTAGAGAGATCAGATTATCACTGAATTATCAACACCAGCTAGGAAGAGCTGGAGAAGAGATGGAGAAAACAGGAGAGCTCTTTTCTGACTCAGGCTTCTTCGGTCCCTCTCCATGACAAACAGTTTCTAACGAGATTGGCACAGTGCTCTCCCATGACCACCACCCCCCTTCGTGCCCCCTCCCCCAGCAGCTCACATGCACACTCAGAAAACAGGAAGCTAGAAAACCAGAGTAAGAACTATGCATCTAATGAACACCAACTCCCCAAAGCATGCTTTGAACTGTGGAAACAATATATTGTGAAGTCTAAATCAACCCAACTGTTTTCAGACATGATCAATAAACAGGGAGATTTATTTTAGTTTGTACACACAAACCTTCTCCTTATAGTCACATGTTAACCAGTTAGTTGCTCAGAAAGGACAATACTAACTTACCAAGACCTTTATGAACAGTGTCATTAATTCTGGTAGACTCTTTACCAGTAATTATTTTTATCCTATTAAAGATTGTAGAAAGAATCCAATCTGGAAGAACCCTCTAATCAGTTTGAAGGACCTTGTAAATATACAAAGATTAATATAACTCATGTGAAAAAAACATGGAAAAAAAGGAAAAAAACCTCACGAAACAGCTGGCAACCCTTAAGATGGAAAGGAGTGAGAATATTTCAAAACAATCCAACACAGGGCTTCAAGAAAGTAGAGGGCAAACTAACTCATGGAAATCTCAGAAGAGGAAAGTGCAAGGCAGAAAAGGGTTATGGAGAAGACCAAGGCAAACGAAGGAATCTGGTTACTCAATAGCAAAGCTATTACATCAAAACACTCTTACTGGGGAGGAAAGATAGCAAAGAAGTGAGGTTGGCCAAGTCATGAGGCCTTCACTTTATCATAAAGTAGAAGAAAGAAGCATTCAAGAAACAGAAACTAAGTCAGATTAGTAAAGAGTGTAAGAACTACCACAAACACACAAGAGTACGATGCTAGATAGGACACGGCAAAATACCAAGACTAAGAGAAGTGGTGCCATTCACATCAGAAGCCCTCTGTCACCCTGAAAAGGCAAGTGTGCTAAATGCTTTTTCTTTAGTAAAGTCAACTGAGGAAATCGCCAACAAAATTAATAGCAATGCAGAATAAAGAACAAGGGTGAATGGATGGAAGCCGGAGCACAGGAGGTTCCATCTCAACATGAGGAGGAACTTCTTTACTATAAAGGCCACAGAGCACTGGAACAGGCTCCCCAGAGAGGTTGTGGAGTCTCCTTCTCTGGAGATTTTCAAAACCCGCCTGGCTGTGTTCCTGTGTGACCTGTGCTAGATCATATGATCCTGCTCTGGCAGGGGGGTTGGACTCGAAGATCTCCAAGGTCCCGTCCAGACCCTGACATCCTGCGATCCTATGAACACTGGGCTAAAGAAAAGGTTAAAAAGTACTGAAGAAATATGGGCCAGTAAGTTTAACAGTTTTAGAAGTAATATTAATAGCTTATTTTTCTAGTAAGCATTTAAAAGGAGAGGGAAACAATACAAGAAGTCAGTGTTTGCTAAGAACAAAACTGTGTCAAACAATTTTTTACTTTTTATTATCAAAGGCAGTCTTCTGGATAGCTAGCATAGAAACTCTAGCTTTGTTTTAAGTTATGACTTTTAACATTATCATGCATGAAGAAGCCACTGAGTCTTTAGAAATACAGTAAAGCCTTCTTCTGCACCCTGATGTGATCAGGTTTAGTACCGAGGGATCAAAAAATTTAGCAGATGCTCTATATTCACATAGTGCATATAGCCCTACAAAGCTGCAGACTTCCACTGCAATCCTGCCTCAGGCACCTGTGTCACCCTTTATCAATGAGAACTAGAATGTCTGTCATTTTGAATGTACACTTGCTACTGCGTGGAAGCAAACTGGTTTACAGAAGCTTCTGCTCAATATGAAAACAACACTGGTTCATCCCTTACTAAGCTGCTAACTACACTTCAACTTAAGCTAACTGGAGAATATAATTAAATAATATCCAGAACAACTGCTCCTAAAGTACTTTTTCCTTGCTCTTTGCTGTATCAGACAGCACATTCAGAACTAGTAATGCTGGCCCACCAGTTGTTTGCTCCTAAACCATTTATATGTGTACAGCAACACATGTATACATGCAGCTGTGTAGTGAGCCAGGTTTCTCCCCAGGAGGAAGGTCAGTTACTATCAAATGCCTGAACACAAGCCCTCTGCCAAAATTATCCAAATCACTTTATTATTCTAAGTCTGTAAGACTAACAAACAGGTTCAAACAACAGGAGTTGTTAAAAGGTACTAAGAAAGTGCAACATGACCTGGGTCTTATAAAAATACTACTGCGAAAACAGGATCAGTAATCAAGTCCTTTAAATAGCATGAGGAAAGACTTGAGCATTGCCACAGACATTATGTGTCTTCTCAGGCAAGTCATATAATCTGTCTCCACTCCAAAACTTTAAAAAGCACAACAACCTCCTCCATTTTTTCAGTTCTGTCATGGCAGTTATCATTATCTTTCTGAACACCACAGTACTATAAAAACACTACAAAAATATCTATAAATAAGAACAAAAAGCATACACAGGTCCATTTTTTAATTTCATTATCCTACCGACGGGCATCAGTTCATGTATGTCTTAGGATGAAAGAGGAGTCTTCACCTTCACAAAAAACACCCAAAATACCCAATAGCCATAGTTTTCCCTTTATGCACTTGAAAGGACAATTGATCAGAGTTGTTGTTGGTACACTACCACACTAAAGCTCTATAATTGGATATTTAACTCTAGTTTTCCATTGCAAGCTCGAAGTTCTTCAGAGACACTTCCTACAAGCTTAAACATCAACTTTAAAAAACATAATCAAATCCTAAAAAACTATAGCAATGCATTAGTTTATAAGGGGTATAACTGACTAGTAAGCCACCAAATATGGTACTAGAAAGGTATAAATTGTGAAAACAATTCAAGTAGCAAGGTGGAGCAGCGGGAAGACACATCCTTATAGACCCAAGCTTAGCAACCCACAAAACAGTAGTGCAAGTTTAAGCTTTCAGAAAAGGATGATTTACAACAACTGTAGTTTTATGAAGCAGTTCTCTTCAATGATTTTGTGCTCTGTTCCATGGTTATATCAGATTACTCAAAAAGGATAAAAATAAATTTTACTTCTGTCAATCATGTATGCTAGAGGCACCTCTGTCATGCCCATCAGCTTTCACTTTTTCTTCTTGCGTTAAGCAAGAATACTGGAAATAGACAAGAAAAACCTATCTTCTTAATAGTGTAGAGCTTATCAATGAGTCTTTTCCCAATTCTAGTCCAGATGAGAATTCACTATCCTCAGAAGAAGTGCAGAAGAATAATGAAGCTGCACTAGTTTAAGTAGTTTAAGCAAGAGAATAATAAAAACAGCATATCAAATGTTTACAGTTGATGATGAATAAAATAAGAACACGGTGGCTGTCGGGGTGTAACTACATGTCAGGGTTTTTTCAGTAGCAACCACCCTCCCACACACACTCACACACCAAGGGGGAGGGGAAAGGCGAAGAGAGGTATTTTTAACCCAGAAGATTTTGGCAATCAGCTTTGCAGTGCACTAACATAAACACCTGTGTGTATATATATAAGTGACAGGATGGCAAGCTTTAGGACATGGGGAAAAACAAGCAACCAGGACACAGGTGTTCTCACTATCAAATAAAAATGTAACGTGCAACTAAACCCTTAGACCACAGCCTGCATGCATTTAAACTGGAACGGCTGTTTTAGTGTACATCCAGCTCCACCCTAAACTAACGGAATTAACTTCCAAATGAGGAAATATTAATACTGATTTTTTATTTGGTGTACAAAAAAAGCAGACTAAAAAAACCCCAGGAAAATCAAACGCATCTGTTTAAGCCGTAAGCACATTTCAGAAAACCACGTACTCCTATTGCAACAACTGGAGTTAATCTCAGTTGAAGTTAAAAAAAAAAAAAAAAAAAAAGGACAAACACACATAAATTCTCATCATCTTTCACGGCAGAGTGTTTTGAGATACGTTGATACACATGATGTACAAAGCAGGTAAAGAATCCAGCTTGCAACTGTAAGGTTCAACAAGAATTCGTCATTCTAAATTCAGTTAGAGGAATAGAAAATAGCAACCGGAAGTGTTAGGCAGTGTTTATACCTGCACCTTCTCCAGCTCTCCTGGCATTTCTGGTTGATTATGAAGTATGTCATTAAAGGAAAACTTGATAGAGCTTGCGGTTCAGTATTTAAGGATTATTCATTAATACTCATAATAGTTAAAAAAAGAAAAATAATTACATCTTGCTTTAAGAATCGCTAAGTTCTATGGGCTCCTCTCCTTCCTTTCTCTGTGAATACATCATTCAACACAGCATTTTACTGCATAATCCCCTTACAAACAAAACAGAAGCTGTTGCTCTCCAGTCTGATGAAGCCCCATTTGTCATTCAATGTTAGAAAGTCAGCTTAACATGACCCAATAGTTCAGAGATACTAAGCAATACAATATGACCTTTGGGGAGATTCACACACAGTATGCATCCGTGTGGCAGGTACTAACGTACAGTATTAAAAGCTTATTTGGCACTGCTGTTAGGAAGATGAAGTACATTATTCTGAATGATCGGTTGTTAGAATTTACAAAAGGACTGCAGCCCTCAATCCTGGAGCATTTGGTATGTGTAGCATGGGAACTGAGAAAAATAACCACTCCAAAACCGGTGTGTTGTGCTTGACCCACAGGAAGAAGACTGATCATAAAGATGAGGACATTACGCAAATACTGGTTGAAGAGAATAGGGGAATTATGTGCTGTAGTTGCCAGCCAAAGGTTTGTCTCAATTTTTGGTATTGCAGGCCCATTTATCATCTACAATCGAACTCGTCCTTTGTGAAGGCAAAACTAACAGACTCATTAAAAGGCTTTCCAGTTATTCAAAGTTCTGTTTTATGCTGTACCTATGAACTGAAATCCTCACCTAGCTACCTGTATGGATGTCTTTACCACTGATTACCACAACTTCCAACACCAGTGAGCTTTCTGATAGCAACCTGCTGCTACAGAACAAGAGACATCTTCAGGTTTACAGTCTGCTCCAGTCCTGAACCCAACACTGAGCAGATCTTAAGTTTCAGAATGTCTGAACAGGGCCACAGCAAACAAGACAAAACAGGCGTGTTCAAGAAAATGGGTATTTTATTATGGTAATATAGGCTAGGGTCTCTGTGAAAACTGGTAGAAAAGGAAAGCAATAAGCCAAGGGAAGAAGCTTGAGTAGGGAGAGGTTACACAGGAAGAGGAGAGGAGATCAAAATGGGGGCATGCCCCTTTCCCTTTATCAAACAGACCATGACCCAGAGGCTGAGAACTGGTACTGATAGGATCTAAACAAACAAGTTTGGGAACCCTTCACACCTTAACAAAATTACACTGTACTTCAGCTGTCCTACAGCACGACAGAGAGCAAACCATTCCACAGCAGACAATACTACCACAGAGTGTACTCAGGATTTCAAATCATTAATATTACAGTTTTTCAATGTAATTTATAGAATAGATTTACTGTAGACTTTAGGTGCATGAAACTCAAAGGCTGTGTACGTACATCAAGAGACTGAAACAAACTAGTATGATAATCTGAAGCCTTCTTCTTTTCCCAACTGCTGGCATGAATGGAGAATCAGAAACATCCTGAATTTACTTTGCTAAGATTGACACAGTAAGCACAACAGACAGAAATAGGAATCAAGCAGCCACATGAGAAAGGTGAGCCTGAAGCTAAGCATGGATGCTATTTTTTTGGCAACTTTCAGAATGATCCCCCCAAACAGAAGGGAGATCATATTATCATGCCTCATGACTGTGCCACATGAAAGCACCAATTTTTTTTTGTCTCATCGCAGAGTCCTACATAGCTTGTGTAGTCCTTCCAGCAGGAGTGGAAGTTTCACCTGATTATTGTACCTAATCAGCCTAACCTCCTGCCCCCAACCAAAAAAAGCTAGGCAATTTGAAAGACAGCAGCATTTGTTCTCAAAAGTGTAAATTTGATAAATTACACCAATCTAATTGTGGAAAGCTGTGCAAAATACAAAATGTTGGCAGATTTCCTTAGTGGTTCTTTAGATTAAACCACACCGTTAAGCCTTTTGTAACCATAGAATCATTTAGGTTGAAAAAGACCTTTAAGATCATCGAGTCCAATCACACAGTTAGTTCATCCCCTCATCTCCTTTGTGTTGTTAATTTAGGGAACAACTACTAGTAAGCAACTAAGATACACTCGAGTAGCAATAAATCATCATAGACATTATTACATCCCATTATGCAGCCATCAAATGCCGTGAATCGTTGTCACTAATGGTTAATAAATGCACTGTGTTTGTTATCTTTCAAGCATGCTTTGACTTGGGATATGAAGATACAAAGGTAACAGTTTGTAGGCTGTCCCAACTACAATCAGTCACAATTCCATCCCTCTCCAACATAATATAAATGCTTCTTATCACTGAATTTATCTTTAAGTGATCTTCCCATTTTTTCTATTTACTGTAACTATTATAAAAATAAAAATCCAGGATTAAAGAAATATTTCTCCCAGCATTTGTTTCTACAAAGCTAATTTAGCAGACACCAAAACATGAAGACTCTCATTAACCAGTGATTTGCCTTCCGCAATCCTGAATAACCTCACACATTAAAAAAAGACCCCACAAATCTGAAAAATCTTGGTTTGAAAGGACCTAGTAGTAAGTCCAAAGAGGAATATTTACAAGAGTCTGAAAATAAGCCTTTCCACCCTGTTAAACTAATCCAACTCCATCCAGCAACTCTGCTATATTAAAAATATTTCTCATTTTTAGAAGTGATGACTGATCTTCAAAGTCTTCAGTATGCAAAACCATTTTTTTTAAACAATTCCTATTAATCTAAATAAATATAATAATATTATTCTACATTTCTGGGCATAATAAATTAGCTGTAAGTACCTGCTCAAGTTTCTACCTACAAATATCTTCTATGCAGCCTCTAATGAGGTTTTCATTTCTGCTTTTAAACAAACAAAACAAATAAAACCCCAAATAAACAAACCCATCACACGACCCAAAGCCATAACAAACCCGGAGTTCTATTTTCATTAGTTTATTAGTGAAAGATCATGGGTCTCCAGTTAGATGCCCAGAAAATTGATTCTTCTCTCCATCCCCCCGCTACATATAAATGAGGACTGGGCCTCGCAAAGAAGACTAACAAAAGTATCTTCCATCTTCCCCTATCATCCTTTGTTTCGAAAGTAACCATAAGCATTCAATGCCACTGAGACATTTAATCAGAAGCCACGTAAATTATGAAGTTCAGCTGTTCAGTTAACTCATGAATGTTCAGGCCCCGATGCAGTCCAAGACCCTGCTTATCAACTAGTTCTGCAGTTCTTCAGATTTAAACCTATCTTCCCCAATTTGACTTTGAAGAGCTCCACATTTATTTTTTGTGGTCTACTACACCAGCATTTCACAAAAATACTCATAGATGGGTGTACTAAAGGTAGAAGAGGATGATGGCTTGTTAATAAGCTTGCTCCTGTCTTGCAATTTTACTTAGCCTTACTGATCATTTCACTCATCTTAAATTCCACTGTCATCCGAACCCCACATGGCATGCCTGGACAAATGCAAGGACTTGGATGTTGTTTTACAGGCTGGGCTAACTGCCAAATCTACTTCAGTACTTCCCTGGCCCACTGGGGCAGCTTTAGGCAACAATTCCCATATTTACATTATTGCTGTGAACAGCCAAACTGCTGCTTATTACCCAGGCCCAATCTGCTCTCATTTCCCACTCATTCACAGCAACATTACTTACTTGGCTGCTCTTCAGGTGGGATATGACAAACCCAAACAAAAGGAAAAAGACTGTCATGTTTTAAGCAGAGGGCTACTTTTACTTCTGAAGAAAAAAAAAAATCTATTTTTCAGAAACACTAAAGTTAGAAGCATTAGCTTTAGGACGGAGGGTGAGGTGGGACTATGTTTTGCCTCCTGCAATCCTGAATAACCTCACACATTAGGGAAAAAAAAAAACAAACAACAAACCTGAAAGATCTTGATTTGAAAGGACCTAATAGTAAGTCCAAAGGAGGAATATTTACAAGATTCTGAAAATAAGCGGTGAACACAAAGTAAACGATATTTTGTCAAACTAGGGATCCTTCTCAAATCCCTGCACGACACAGTGACTCACTGTATAGTGATTCTTGATGCACAGTGTAGTGATAGTGATCCAGGAACCATATGCCACACCATAAGAGTTATGAAATGAGATCGGGTGCAACTACAACTGCTTCACAACAGCACACAAAAGAGTCTGGTATTTTTCCAAATGGTCTCATTCTGGTCAAGCTTCATCCGCATAGGCAAGATTTCATATAGCCAGCATACTGTGAAAAAAAAAACATATTAAAATGTGCCAGCTTCTCAGGATTGCAATCTTCATCTGTTACTCTTAATGGCCAGGCCTGACTCTGTTGATACCAGACTGGACTTTACTATACTTTTTCCTTGTTTTTTTCCTCAGTGTCACTCTAAGTTATCTTGAAGTCACAGGGTTCTTGTCACAGACCCTCTATTTTTGGTCAGATGCAGCTGTTTGGTTTTCTCTCCTCCCCTGCATCAGCAGATTATATAACCACATCTTATGACTGATTTGCATTGTGTCCCTGCATGTCAATCTTGTACACGCACAGATACTAGCATCCATTGGATTATAAAATAAAACAATAGTAACTAAATTTCCCTCAGTTGGTGGTTCCTCTCACAATACATTTTATGTTCAATATACAATAAACAAACATTTCTGTTAGAAGTATCATTTATGTCTGAGGGAAAAAAAAACCAACGAGAAACCAAAACAGACTCAAGCAACTTGTCCATTCATTCCTTTCTTAAAGTTGCAACAGTTGATCCTAGTCTTAATCCACATAAGTTTGTATAGCAAGTGTTTACAGACCAGCACAGACAGCTGTATTTATATGAATAGCTCAGATTATCCATATTAACCAAAGCATCACAATCTTGTAAAAAAACCTCTCTCTCCTACCATTTACATAGGCAACCAAAAGACTTTAAGAAGGAATAAAACTTCTGGTGAACCGTACAGTTGTGCAAAATGGTCTGTAAAAAAGACTTCAGAAGATCATGTCTCACAAGACTCTCCTATTCAGGTAGGGAAAACAAACTTGTAGCAGTTCTGGATCAGAAGTATGTGATCACAAAAACAAATTTCACCACAAGCAACCTTGAGTTCTCACACCACAAGTTCACAACTATTGCCAGCATCCAGCCCTTAATTTTCCACTCAGTCTAATTATGAGACTATTCTCTTTCCTACCACAACTTGACTTTCTAACTACTGCTCACCTTAATCATCATCTTAGGGAAAAGCAAAAAAAGTTCAAGGACATTGCAAACTTCTCTAGATAGCTTAAGCTTTTTTCTGCTCTCTGCCAACAATGGCTGACAGCAATACCTGTCATGAATAGACATTTAAGAAGTGAAGAATACATATTAACAATGAAGGCAAAAGCTATAAAGATTAGTATTGTGCTGGTCTTTCAGTACAAATCATTGGTGTTAAGACTTACTATGTATCTAAATTAAGTTACACATACATAGTGACAGTTTTTGTTAGAGACAACTCAGCTGAGCCTCTGAGGAAAAATTCTACACTGCTCGCTCATTACTTCAGAGCACTTAACGTTTGGGCAGGAGGAAACTGCTGAGCAGCCCAAACAGCTCACAGATGGTTATGAAGAAGTTCAAACACAGAAACCTTCAAAGGAAAAGATGAGGTATTACTCAGACAGTCACAATGGCAAAATGCGTATTTCAATATTCAGTAACAGCCTCAAAACAATAAACTGCTAGCTCTAAGCTAGAGTAAAAAAACCTTAAAGAGCAAGAGTATGGAAGTTTTCAAATAAACTAAGGATCCAAACATACTGTCCTTATCCAGAGGGAGGCTGTAGCTTTAAAACATGTTTTGAATTGTGACTAAATTCATCTCAGACCTGGGATATTTTTCATACTTTTCATACCATACTTTTCAGGAGGAAAGTAAGCAAGATTATGTGATTCATCTGTAACAAGATGACTAAATAGTATTACTTAACCAAATATTAAACCACGGGAAAAAATGGAGAAATGCTTTCCAGATTTTTTCATAGTTTCCAAGAAAATAAAACACATACTGTGAACCAGAATTCCAAGGAGTGTACTTTTAAAGAATACGTGTTTTGGGAAAACAAATAAACAAAGTCAACCAAGGATACTTACTTATAATGGAAGATAGTTTGTTCCTCCTCTACTTCATAACACAACAACAAAATTGGTTGAAAATCCCATATTACTCTGTTTTACTGGGTGACAAAACCTTAGCCATCTTTTGCTCTTAGAAAACTTCATCAGAAATAACAGGAACATTTTAAACAGGATTTTAAATTACATTATCAATACCTCATCTATCAGAATTTCCTAAATAATTGCATGTCATTTTCTATATATTGAACATTTTGTAGCCTCTAATTTTAAGTCAATCCCCATTTCACATACCAACAAGAAATAATTTTGGATGTTACAGAATCCTACAGGATCCCAAATTCCCAGCTTAGTACTACGTATCACAAGTTCTTTACAGGCCCTTACTTTGTTTTAGGTCATTCTTTAAAATAGCAGACAAACCCTTAAAATAGAAATTCAGCTAAAGAAATAATCATGGCAACTTTTATTTGTTCCTCTTTTGCACAGTTTGTCATTTATATTGCAACCTCAGAAACGTTTTTAACAGTAGTATGAAGACCCTAACGCAGTTTATTTGTTTAATGCTTAATGAATTCTAGACAGCTTTCCCAAAATTATGCTGAATGGTATGGTAAAAGATGGTTAAGGGGATGTGGGCATCATTGGAAAAGTATTCGAGATAAATTCAATTATGAAAAAAACCTATCTCAAAAGCCTCTTCATTAAAAAGCCCAAACATGGTAGCACCGGTAAATACATTCGCGACAGTTATATGACAACGTGTTTCAGTAGACTGCAGAGGACCTGAACAATACTGGCACCCAAAAGCCTACTTAGTCTTTTCAAATGCAACTGATACAAGGTAGCAAGATGCAACCACCTAAACAAATTTTTACTTTAGATCACAAGCTATATAAAATGGGCTGTCCCTCTGATTTTGATTTAAGTATGCTGCAAAGATTGCAGTATTAGCTACAAACTTTCAAGCACCTTTAAACCATCTTTTATGCATTTCCCTCTGCAGTGGGAACTGAGACTATCAGATCAAGCACACAGGCACTACTGGGAGCATTAGTCTCCATTCCTGCCACTTAGCACAAAATGAAGTATGTCAGTCCTACTATCTGTCAACCCACTAAAAAAGTTCCGTATAGTAACTCAGAATCCCAGTTCAATTAATTTCTGTTATTGTCCTTTTAATGTCATAAAATGGATAACCTACTGCCTAGGACTAGCGTTTTCAGAAATCAATTTTTTTTTCTTTCTTCCTTTTGATTAAAAAGACAGTTAAATATAAAATAAATACTTAAGCTTATCTGTGTACACATAGAAAAGAATGAAATCCTCACAACACTACAGCAGTCTCAGCATGAAAGCATCAATGTAGATTTCCGTGCTATTTACACAAGAACTTGGTACTAGACACTTCTTTCACAAGGATGCCAATCCCAAACTTCTACAGATACAGTTTGAAGCATGAGAACATGCTTTCAAGTGCTCTTCATGATCATGAAAAACTTAGTAATTTTACTATCATTTAAAGTAACTTTCCCAGTGACCTACATGTTTTATCATTAGCATACATTAGGAAAAAAATACCCATACGCCTACTTTGCAGCACAATGGACAATATCATTGAAACAATATGGGATTATGAGACATATGCTTTAGGAAGATCTAAGATTTTTTTGTTCATCTAACTAATATACCTGGAAGAAGGGGAAGAGAAAAAACCAAAACATTTCCAGTATAGGCCGCCTGTTACAGAAAAACTAGTTCTTCCCATGTAAAATACAAGGACAATATGAACAGCTAAACTCTGGCAATCCTTTTAATAAAATACTTGAAAGCAGAGACCCATTCTAACCTTTTCCTCTGAAGATCACATCTGTGCACAGCAGGTGAGATCATCTCCAGTATCCCACAAAACAGTGAAGCTACTAAATTGCAGATGCCGGATTTCTTACTGAAAGCTACAGCGAACAAATCAGTTCCTGGTCTGAATATCACGTTTTCAAATTTGCCGTAAAAACAAGGGTGTCATAATTATTTTTTGTTGGAATTTGTTAGCCTTCCCCATTGTTTTCATATGGTACTGGAATGCATTTGACTAGCAGAACTCCAGCCCTCCTCCCAAACGTGCATCTCAACTAAGTTGGAAAACAGACAAAGAAAATCGCCCCTTATCTGAAGGAATCTGTAAACTAAATCTTAGCATCGAGAGGGTTAGAGATTTTGTAAGAAATTAATCCCAAGTGTTCACACTGTATTATACATAGACTCTACCAAGCAGATAATTTTTTTCTAGTCAACTTCCACAGACAACCGAGTCAGAGAACATAACAACATGGCTGCATCGTTTAGCCTGGATCTAGGCACGTTTCAGAGCTATCTTATCATCTAACCAGTTAGACTTAAGACAGTGCATTACCAATTAATACAGATTTCAAGTAGGTCAGAAAAAACCCCACGCAGGCATCGAACTCTGGTACAGCCACACACTGCACAGCTGGCTCTTATTGATTCCCCACATCACCATTTACAGGGAACACTTTATTTTCTGCGGTTTAAAGAAATACGAGGGGCTTAAACCAGGATTTTCAGGCTCTAATGCTACAAAACAGAGCAAAATGGAAGCACTCTGAAATGTGTGCATACACCCGTAACGGCCACATCTCAACACGCAGTGTTTTGCCCATCCACGTATATAAACGCACGTACGCAAAGTTTTTAAGACCACACTGGAGTAACTATGGTGCTTTACATACGGGGAACAGTTAGGTTGAAACTTTTCGTCGCCAGAGCCCCAAGCAAGCCGCCAATCCACCCCCGGGAATAGTCTGTTGCTCACTGCCCTGTGCCGAATTTAGCGGCACGCTGTATACCTCGCTGGGATCCCAGGCCGATCGCCCTCCGCCAGGCTCGGAGACGGCAGCCCAGGCGATCGCAGACGGCACCCCCGCGCTA
>VWZY01011396.1:1542335-1591623 GCA_013399075.1 Chloroceryle aenea | reverse complement strand
CAGCGGCCGGGTTGCGGTGCCACGTGTCGCTCTGAGCGCTGCCGTGCGGGGCCTGCTGCGGGCGAGGCGGCGGTGCCCCCCGGCCATCCTGCACGGCGAGGGGTGCTGGGTGCGAGAGCAGAACAGCAAAGCCCTTTGGGGAACGCGGGTTTCGCTTTAGAGCCTTCCGAGAAACGCCTGTAACCAGGTGGTGTTCTCGGCACCATTAACGGCTGGGGTGCTTGGGTAGGTTGGAGTAAACGGAGGAATGTAGCTTGAGTAATGTGCTGGCTGAAGAGCTCTGCGTTGTTAGCTTCTAACCTCCCGGGCTCCTTGGCAACCGGCGACAAAGAGACCGTACGGAGGGTAATTAAAGTAGTTTTTATCAGTGTATGACTTCATTAAAGGGAGACAAGTACTTGGGGAGGTTTCAGCATCCTCTCCCTGCACATAACATTCTCTCACCTGTAGCTTTGCCTCGTATTAAGGTTGAAACCCAAATAAAAAGTCAAAAGAAAATGTAGAATTTAAGTTATTCTTAAAGTAGCAGCATCTGCTCCCAACAGCAGACGGCAGAGTAGAAGTTGTAACTGGCCTGATCTGTCTGGAATTTGCAGTCTAAGAAATCCTAGAGCAACTTAATGAAGCTGCCTCTGGGTTCTATGGAATCAGAAAGAGATTAATCTAGGAAGATTTTAGGTTTGTGCTGAAAGTTGGTCATTGATGGCAATTAAACCACTACTCACTGCTAGCCCTGTGTGCTTATTCATAGTTAGGTGATGTTTACAGTTTGCTTTGTGTTATTAAGTGTGGAACTCATGGTAACCAGAAATACCATGCTGTATCTATCAAACATTAAAGAACCAGGTTCCATTACTTATGTGGAAAATTAATTGAATTAGAGTTAGTGTGTCAGGACTCCATGGCTGTGTGGAAATTACAGGTTTATCTGTTCAAATACTGTCTGGTTCATAAGTAATTCAAACTGTTTCTACATGCAGGATCTTCCTGTGTTTGCTGCTTAGCCAGATCCAAATGTGTATCACAACTCCATGCATGAATCAGAATCTAGATGTTCTTTTGAGAGGCTGTAAATGAGAGAAAGCAGCTAACATGAAGAAAACCTGGCTTCAGTCCAGCAGGCTTTTAAAAGAGTTCAGTTAATTCTATCTACTAGTGCACTCCTAAGGAAGATCAGTAATCTATGCTGAAGAAAGCAAGCCTAAATGAAAAGCTACTTAGTGACCTTGCAATTCTAGCGGAAACAGAAAGCATCGTTGAAGAAATACCATGTAGAACTTGGGACAGGAGGAGTTTGCTTAAATGAAAAATAGCTAGCTGCTTCTAGTGCCCAGGATACAAAGCATCTGTGTATTTATATTTTACTTGATCTTCTAAGGCACCGTCCTTCCTGCACACCACTAGTTATTTCTTTACCTAAAATACACGAGCAACACAGCTAACTCTTCCTACAATACTTAAGCCAGAGGTTGATGCTTTTGCTAGGGTGGCCAACTCCTTCTCCTGAAGAGAGCCCAAACCTTTATAAGCTTACACTCAGCTGGCCTGTAGCCTCTTTTTACCTTTAAATCCAAGGTCACATAGTAAGACAAGCTGGAAAAGAATGTGTAATTGGATTAACCAGGGTTAAGAAAAACCTTCATGCATTCTTGAATGAAAACAGTTCTGCGCTGAACGATTCAGTAAAATATCATATATATAAAATGGATCTTAGCAGCTATTTTTTTTTGTCTAAAATCTTTTGCATAGTCTTTCACATTTTTCAAAGGGGATATATTAAAATTTGTCTTATTGTTAAATAATTGTTGTGTCAGATTACAGCACATGGAGTAACTATAGTGGTTTCTTGTTCTGCTATACCAGTAGATTATTCATTATGCATGTCCCTGGAGAAAAATACAACCAAATTTGTTCTCTCCATAAAGGGAAATTTGAATACAAGCAAATATTTCACCCATATTATTTGATAAGATGCTCAGAGTATATTTCCAATGAATATGCTAAATTAAAAATATGTATATTATTGTCTTGTTCCTTTCCATTAACTGTAAACTGAATCTTTCCTCCCCTTTTTGAGGTGGTGTTCATTCAGAAAGCTATGAGACATGCAGGTCATTAGGCAGTGCTTTTAGTCCTACCTACAGCTGCCAATTAAAAAGGACTATATATCCTAAAATAAAATAATTGGTTATGCCAAGACCATTTAACTAACAAGAATTTATGGGATATGTAGAAGGTGGCATTGTAAGCAATTAATAGTTATTTTCAGTAATGTTTATAAAGTTTTTTATATCAAAATCAGACACGTCTTGAGTTCAGAACTTCCATTTCTTGGCACCAATATCCTTTATTTTTCTCTTGTCTTCACCATATTTTTCATTTTGCTGGTTTTGTCCTATGACACCAAAACGCACATCCTGTCTGCATTTGAATTTGTAAAAAGTAAAAAAACCTTTAAACCTTTTCTATACAGCTAAAGAGCAACTGGGGCGTGACTGAGAGTGAGTTGGCAGAAGCCCTAAACAACTGACGTGGGCTTACATCAATTTCCAGGGACTTCTGTCAGCCTCTGTGCTTGAGGTCCATGGCATGGATGGCTGATTTGGCTTTTGTTTGCTACTGAAAGATGAAACAGTGGCAGTAATGAGGGCAACTTTATTTCACTTGTGGTTTTGAGAGGAGGGTGTGCTTTTATTTACTGATTTATTTCATATGTATAGGTGGTTTCAGTCCTTGCTGCTTTTAGGCTGTGTTATTGCATCCAGATGGGGATATACCTTGATCTGGACAGAAGCTGGAGTTATTGTATGTGCCTTGAGAAGGAAGGAACATGCTTCCTGTGGTATTTGAATCCTTTCCAAACTGGGGCTATTTTCTAGGCGTGTTGTGACTTTCGGCTCCAAAAACCTGGGGGCTACAGCGTGCTGTGTTTTATTTTCCACACATCATCCTATGGTGGATAGCTAGGAATTCTGGATCCGCAGCCACATCCCAGATCTGTATTTGTCTTGGAGTAATAGGGATTCCTCCCCCCTTCCTCTGGGCAGCAAATCAAACCCAGCTGTGCAGTTGTAGCCAGCCCGGGCTGTGGAAGCAGCGTGGTCAGGCATTCGTTCTGCATGATTCAAGAAACCAAGCAGCCTCCAATTAAGAATATAACGCATAAGGTTGGATTTCATGTGCTTGATCTCCTTCCCATTTGTGGTTGAATCTGGACCTGGTTAGAAGCCACACACACCAGCGTGGCATAGAAAGGGCAGATGAGAAAGCACAGAGAGACTCCTGGAATCAGCAGATAGCGTTCCCTGGCTGCATCTCCGGTTCTGCCTTTTACAGCTGCAATTGAAAAAAGCACGAGTACGAGAGAAATTTTTTGACCAGTGTGAATGCATACTTACACACTTAAACTCCTTTACAAATGGCAGACAAACTGAATTATCAGAGATTTTAGTCTCTTACAGCTAACAAGGCACATCCTTTCTTCAAGCGTGCAGAATGGTGTTCTGTAGGTGAAAGATGCTATTTCAGTGGAGAGGCTACATTCGAGAAAGATAAATTCAGCAGTCATATAGGAAAGGGGCTTGTGTTCTGCACACAAGGTCATAGGTTATTTATATTTAATATGTCACATCTGGCATTTTAAATAATTCCCTTGGTTAATTACCAGTGCCTGGGTGAAATGTGAAACTTTTGCCATCGGGGAATTAAAAGGAAAACAAAAACAAAAGTAGATTGCATAGCACTGGAAAGTTTTGTAGGAAAATTAGTTGTCCTAATTCAGGCATCAGAATATATGGTAACAGAAGACAGAGTACTAGGGAGTAATCTGACTGAACTTGGATAGATTTTAAGTTTTCTGTGAAAGTCTGCAGTTATCCACTGAAGACTCCATGTGCCACGACTGTTAAATTACAATACTCCTATCTAGATCTTGATCAATGGGGCATTTGTAATAGCGAGATTACAAAGTTCTTTTTTTTAAAGAAAAGGTTGCCTACAAGGTGTTTGTTGACAAAAACATACCTACGTAAAATCTTAATGAGGTCACAAGTCTCATTTAATCATTTTACAGTTTTCCCCAAGAGCTTTGTCCCTTTCCTGCAGTCAATTACTGCAGTCATGTTAATGCACTTTTAATATATTTCTTCAATATATTTTTATATTAAATATTCATTGCTTTGCTTTACTGTTTGTTTCACATTCTGCCATGCAATGCAGACATTACTTCATAAAGTTTGCTGCCACTTTATATTTCTATAATTTTATGGAGCGGGTTGGAATCCTCACATTTGGAGGTTACCTTCACATATGTTAAAAAGACTAGAGGGTCTAGAAATCTGGCACTTAACTGCATGGGTCTCTTTGCATACTTAGTAAGTCCTAGTATTTTACTCTCAAGATTGTCAGTGAGAGCGAAGTGAATTATCAGCTGTGTTATTACTGGTGTTGATGTATAAGGATGCTCCAGACACAAGTATTTGCTTCTGAAATGATTCCTTTTACAGATACCTTAGAGTTTTATTACAAAGCCTCAAGTGGTGAGTGAAATCAGATGACAACTGAGAGTCCTACTGGAACAAGAACAAACTCCTTCAATGTACAGTGATGTTTGTGTAAGATAAATATTTGTGGAAACTCAGATTTCCTAAAAGCTCTTAAGCTTGATACAAAGACTAAGGTGGCATTTTACTTACTCTTCCCTATTTTAACTTCAGTTTTTGACTGTGCATTAGTCAGCAGGCAGTCCTCTTGTACAGGACTGGAATATAGAAAATACTGGTTCTGTTCCAAGCTTGTAGTATCTTATAGTCTTATTTTCAGACCTTCTCAAAGCAGCACAAGTTAACATGCTATTATATAGCCACTTACAACACTGGCATAACAACTTCTGTTGTTCCTCTTCTCACTTAAAGTTGCCAGAGCAAGAACTCTCAACTCTGGAATTCTTGTTATACACTGTGTAGAAGAGTCAAGGAGCCTGTCTAGATGATTTAGGCTAATATTTCTCTTTGTACAAGAACAGGGGAGGCATCACAAACCTTTTAAAGCAAATGGAAGCCCAGACTCTGAGGCTTTAGCCACTCTCTTCTGGGATCTGTACGTACTGTGATACTCCTGTGATATGGTTCTGCTTTGTTCAAGTGTAATGAATGGGTAGTATAAGGTGCACAAGTTTTCCTGTATTTTATATACACATTTGATTTCTTTAAATTAGCTGAGATATAACCACAGTCTCATGTGCTAAGTCATCTGTCCACCTGTAATTTAGTAAGTGATATATAGCCTTTACTTACAAATCAAGTAAGGTTTCTTTAGCAGTATTAATTCTTCATGGGTAGCAAAATAATATTTTCCCTCATTACAAGTTTTCACTGTAAGCAACCACAATCAATGTATTGCTAGTCTTATCTTGATCTCTACTGCTCTCACTCTTCAGTGAGAAGGACTGGCAGCCTTCAGCAAATCTCTCTTTTGTCCTCAACTCAGACTAAGCCAACATAAAACAATAGGTTCAAATGCTGTGCAAAAATTCAAAGGCTCCCGTGTAGTTTGGAGCTTTGACTTCTACCTTTTCTCTGTGGAACTGGATCCATTTTACAATTGTTAGATCACATATGCTCACACCACTTCATAATCTGTGCCTAATGAGCTTTCTGACCCAACATCTCAATTTGGATAACTCTCAGCTGAAACCTGTTGGAACAGGTGTTGAACACCATTGCCATATCCCAGCTGGTGCAGGTGCCCATGTGTGTCTTTTTTGCTGTGATCCATTCCAGAATAAAGTCAAACAGGCCAGCCAGGTGGTTTACATTTATTTTTTCCTTTGCCTTGGACTAGAGAGAATTCATTAGCAGCTCCTGCCTCTTAGGTTTGTAGTCGATTGAGTTTCTGCCTGGCTTGCTGTCCAGGATTAAGCTGGCAAGGAAGGGGGTTGATGATTCTTTGACAGAGCAAAGGCTGTGAGGTTTTATTTACTATTTGATTTGGTCACAGAATCAATCCTCACTACAGCCAGTCATTAATTGCTGGTCTTTATCTTTCTACCTGAATCCCTTCCTAGGATCCTCTGACTCCTTATGTGTCAAGATGGGATTGGAATAAAGGTACTGCTGTATATTAAAAATTTATGGAAAGTAGAGAAGACACAACACAGAAAAGAATAATTTATCAAATACTATCTCAGTATTCTTCCAAGCTGGAGAATGAGCTATTCAATTTATGAAGTGATCCCAGGCAGCTCTGGAAGAATATTACTCAGTATAGGCTAACCAAGTTAAAATTAATTTATTTTTTGCTGTATTTGCAGATCCTATTGATCAGTTCATCAGATGGTTTAGCTGCTAATTTATACTGAACAAAACACAAGAGTTTTGATGAATGCTCCCATAAAATGGATTTTTAAGACGTGGCAGTGAGCAAAAATAAATCACATGGTCAGTCCTTTTGCTTTCATTATCAGAGGCCACAGATGTCTGAATGTAGACAGATGATTTGCAGTTAAACACAAAATACAACATTTGACCTGCTGCTTACTCCTTTGGAGACCATGGAGACCAAGGCCTGGTGCTCCCATATGTTAAGAAGAAATAACACCAATAAGCCCCAAGTTATCTAATGATAAAATACAAGAAGAAATATTTTCTTATTAAGAAAACTGGTAAGAGGAAAGGCTAAACTTGTTAAATCCAACACTGACATTATTTGATCAGTAAACAATTCTGTGAGGTCCTCACCAAACTTAAATAGACTATCTTCCCATTAAAAAATAATTTGTCTGAAACAATTTTATAAACCGTGACATTAACAGTGATTCATGTCAAAATAAAGACTACATCCATTCTAAAGCAGGACATAAGACTTCTGAGGGGTCAAAAATCTTTTTTTTCCTCACGTACTTCATTGCATAATGTCCTTTTGCAAAAGCAGAATTGCTTGGGTTTGACAGATGGAAGATATGATTATGTATACAATAGGTTGTGCCTTTATCCCATGAAATGTTATCTACTTTACATTTCAAGTGGTCAAGACTGCACTGATTAGTGGTAAAAGATTTAACTAGCCATTTTTATTATTCTGTTTGGGTGTCCACCCCCCCCCCTTTTTTGTGTGGGTTTTTTTTTTGTTTGGGTTTTTGTGTGTGTATGTGGTTTGTTGTTTGGTTTGTTTTTTGTAAAGCATTTGCTGATACCAAGGTTCACTATCTGTTGATTAACCAGAAAGCAGCCAACAATTACAGGATGTATCATTAGGAAATCATCAGGCTACTCTAATTTTGTCAGTTACATCTAGTTTCTGCCACTGTTAGAAAAAATGTCATAGTAGTTACATCCAGAATATTAGCAACAATTGGGAGGCAAAGAACATAAGGGTCATGGACACCAGTCAGTTCCCTGATAAGGATCACTGGTAAAGGATGCTGGCTTGACAATGCCAGACAAAAGTGGTGGGTACAAAACCCAGTTTAGGCAACAAACTATAAATGAACTGGTGCCCTGCACTGTGAACTCCAGGGAGGACACTTCAGTGATACTCACTGCATAGTGGGAAGGCTGACATTTGTAAAAATGATCCTGGAGAAGGAGGTGTCTGTTATATTGACACCTGCAGAATAACACTGCTAAAACTGTTGGCTGGAAACAGATTCTGGTCCGAACTGATTTGGTTCAGCTCCAGTCAATATCCTGAATATTAAAAGGTGCCATATGCTTCTGCAAACCATCCTCAAGGGCTTTTCTACAGAAGGAAGATGAAAACAAATGAGAGTTTTAGCAATGACTGCTATGAAACACTTATCTGGATAAAAAACTCAAAACCCCTGAAGGTCTTAAAACAGTCCGAACTGGTTTTGATAGAGATAATACCTGAGGGGAAAATTCACAAAAAGAGAGTTGATAACTATTTAAGAAATAAAAATCAAGAAAACAGCAGGAAAAGATATTCCAGAAAGAATCTCTTTACAGGGGGAAAAAAAGCTCAAAGATTATATTTCTGCCTATTCTGTTTCCCTTTACTTTTTTTCTATTTTTATAGACTAAAAGCCAAGCAAAACATATCAAAAAGATAGATCATCTTTGCATGTAAAATATCTACTGCTGATATGGCATCTAACTTTTATCAACAAAGAAAACAAGCAAACTGTAGCTATCAAGATGTTATATATAAACATCTAGAAGAGGAAGATGTTCTAAGAGGAGAGCAATGTAAAGAGATGGAGGGGTAAACACACTTGCACAGAGGCACCACTGCCAAAGCCCTCCACAGAACCACAGCAAATAAACTAATGGAAGTGCCACAAACAGACACTTACCTGGTCAGCCCTTGAGGCAACAGGAATAGAGGGACCCAGACTGAAATCCAGGGTAGGACAACAAAGGGCTCATTTTCAAAAGATTACAGCAGTGTCCTGGTTTCAGCTGGGACAGAGTTAATTCTCTTCCTAGCAGGCCAGTACAGTGCTGTGGTTTGGGTTTAGGATGCAGATAATGGTGATAACATGCTGATAGTTTAGCTGTGGCTGAGCACTGTTTACACGAAGTCAAGGACTTCTCAGCTTCTCACTCCAACCCAGTTAGGAGGCTACAGGGGGGTGGGGGACCACAAGCTGTGAGGGGACCCAGTCAGGACAGCTGACCCCAAAAGGCCAAAGGAGTGTTCCAGACCACATGACATCGTGCCCAGTATATAAAATGGGGGGAAAGCTGTCCAGGGGCTGCTGCTCAGGAACTCTCTGGCATCAGCTGACAAGTAATATAATTGCAACAGTGTCACTTTAAATAGGTGTTCATGGCACACTAGCTGGTCATAACAGATAGCAGAATGTCAGCCCATTTCCTATTTAAACAAAACCAAACATGCCTCTTTTCCAAGTCTTGTTCAGTCTGTAACTGAGCAGCCCAAAATGTTTTCTGAAGCATGCAAAGAAAAAGATTTCAATCAAGGGGAGGATCCTGAGGAATAACATGTGTTTTAGCAATAGTGTGCATAGCAGTAATATGCATTTGGTTGAGTTCCTCTTACAGCAGGAAGTTATGGCCTGAAGCAGTTAAAGTGACAATACCTCATAAATACAGTAAAAAAAAGAAAAAAGTAATCCATAAACCCACCAAATGACAGGTTTCTAAATAAAAGAACCAAACTATGTTGGTAGGTTTTTTTTTTTAATTTGGTTTTTCCCAATACTTAAAATCTAACATAAGATTAAATAATACAGGGAGGCACTAGTACTTTTCATGACATTTTTTTCATTAACTTAATAAACCCTTTTGCTGAAATAAATGTACCCACAGACAAGAAAAGGCAAAGTCTCTGGAATCTGCTACTTAGTTTCCACTTGAATTAAAACATATACATCTTCTCTGGTTGTGCTCAATTAAAAAAGATGAAACAATCAATCAGCCATGAAGTGGTTTCTGTTGGGCAGGGATCCAACAGGAAGTAGTCAGCAGGACTGTGCCTACCCACCATCACTGTAGTGCAGGACTTTGTTAGTATGTAGTAGCATTAAGCTGTCCTGATGGCTTTGACATGCTTTTGCTCAGCAAAAAAATGCTGAGGAGAACAACAGCTGCCCTGCTTGGTGCTATCCTGCAGGCAGACTCTAATCCTCTGGGTTTCTACAGTTGTTCAAGAAACATTAAAAGGAAAAGCCTTATAAAGTACCAGAGGCACCAAATGGGAAACTTGCTTGCTCAATTAAGAAAAAGTGTATTCTATGCTATTAATGTTTTGTTTTTACAGTAGCACTTTCCCAAACCAGTCAATATATTAAAGATCCATATCACAGAATAGTGCTTCATATTTATTATCACAAAGGGAGGGGTGTGTCTGCTACAGTATGACCATAAACTGGAAATGAATCTTTTCCAGTCAAGACAGCACATGAAACTTATTAATCTGGCAGCTTCCAAAGTTGTAAACCCAGTTCAACTGGCTACCAGGCTTTGACTGTGCTTGGTACAACACATTTGGTATGTACCAGTGAATCAGACAAAAGATCAAACTAAAAATAGTTCCAACACTGGTATTTATATACCTTCCAAGTATTAAAAACAGTTTTACCGGATTTCTTGAACTTTTTCTCACTGGGAATGCCCAAACAAATTATACTGAGGCTGTAATAACATTGACTGTAAAAGTTTAAAATTAAGCTTTAAAATTAAGAGTAGAAAACAATTGTAAGCCAAGAAATGTCAGAGTAAAACTCGAAAGAAATCCAAACTTGTTAAGGCACAGAACTTCATATAGCATATTCAAGCAATGTTAACTCTTTCCTACAGCACTCCTTCAGCTGGAAGATAAATTTAATCCATTTTAAATGATTTTTCAACTGGGATTACAATCTCTTTTTACAGTAAATGAAGTCAAACATTCAGTATTAATGCACAGTGTTCCTGGCATCAACAATCTGAGAAATATCTAAAACTCTTCTGTTAATTAAACGTAACATCAATTCACTGTGTGAGGCTTCATGTTAGGAAATAGTAGCTGTATGTGGTTTATATTGCTAAGAGAATCACAAATAAGAAAGATCCTAAAAGGAAAGGAATGGTTGCCAGTAAATGGTACAAGACCAAAGGTTAAGTTACTCTCAGAACACGAGGTTATGGGTCAAAGTAGTTAAAGGGAAAATATCCCAGAAATACATTTCAGAAAATGAAGTAATTAACCCATAAAGTCAGCAGAATGACAGGTATTTAAACAAAAGGGTGGGAATAATTCCTTTTTTGGGAAATATTTATAACATCACTGGCTCAAATACAACTCAAAATCAAAGATTAAAATTAGGATTTAAATGCCTTTGTACTTAATATGTCTGCATTTCTCAGCAGTGGCTCAATCATTCAAGAAAAACAGTATTCTTCAAGTTCTTCAGTATTCTTCTTTTCTCCTTCAGTTTAGGGTGTATTTCTGTAACACCTTAAGCCAACCTAATTTAGAGTTGCCATAGCCTGGCCCTCCACCCTACCCTTAGTTGCTCAGTAATTTGTGCTGATGTGAGCACTGTGTAAATCAGCTCAGGGATCTGAGCCAGTTAAAAGCTAGCTCTCCAAAGAAAGCAACTTTTTGTCTCAGTTCCCTGAACTGCCTCATTATATGGTAGCATGAGCAGCACAAGGGAGGGACCTCAGCTAGCTCCATTTCATGCACATTTGATATGAGCTCCTAGGGAACCCCTGGGACCATCAGCTGTCCAACAGTCAGTGGCTAACCATCTTTTTATGAGCCCCAAAGTTCACAGTCTAAATAGTGACTTAAACTATAATTAGCTTTAGGTTCCACTAATATGGCAGCTAGTAAATCAAAGAGATGAAACGTCACTAACTCTGACAAGGGAACAGTAACATTTTTCAGCAGAAAGTCACAAATCACCAAGCATGACTTTTTAGAAATTATTAGCTAGAACCAGACAAGTAAAGGTGCAGTGCAATAGCTGCACCAGTCTAACACCTACCTGGGACAGAAAGGAGGGTTCTCATATGACCCTCAGAGAATGCACTTAACTCATGAAACCAGAGGTGAAAGTCTCATTCACTTTTGCTGTGTTCATTTTCTGCCTGGGGCAGTATAAAGGCAGGAACAGAATCACCTTCCTGTGGAAGCAGGAGGGTTTTTTTCAGCTAGTTTTGTCTCTGAGGCTAGGGATGCACATCCTGGTCTGATTGCTGCTGGGTTACATGAAGAGGTTACCAGCCACCTACACAGCTCACAAGCAGTGAACGCTCCCTTCTCGGCTGCGGGTAGAATGAGCCCTGTTAGCACACACAGCTTGAACAGCAGATCTTCCTTAACTCCCTTGGAAAATCAGGATGGAACCTGCATCTTGGTCGTAACTTTTATCACCCTGGTTTTCTTCCCCAACAACCCACCTGCCTATGCCCCAGAGCCAGTTCTCTGAGGTATCTTATGGGTGTGTACCAGAACTCTCCCAGTATGCACCTATTTTGCAATGAGGCTACAACAGCTATGTGAAAGATAGGGCTTTGCATACAGCCCTTTCCTGTTCCTCTGCTGGTGTGCCTTCTACACACCTGCTTCATTACAAAAAGAAAAATAAAGGAGTCATTGGTACCAATTAAACAATTGTTTCAAAACCAATAAGGTACTGATAAGGATGGTCCTGCTGCTTCAGTAGAAATTGTCAAATGCTTGCCTTGTGCCAGTGTAGAGAGAGGGGGAAAAAGAAGCTTTTAAAACATGAGTTATCTGCAGGTTGGATCAAAGAACAATCTGTGGAGAATGAATGCAGGGCAGCAAATGCACAATCACAGGTTTCTGACTTACAAGACTTGCAGGAAAAGCCAGCCCAAGTCAGGTACAGTACAGAAATCACTGGAACTGGTTCAATTTGACTGGATGCCAGAGCACACTCCAATGTAGGGAGCAGAGCCAGACCTGACGCCATTTGCAGGACCTTTGTTGCTGTTTTAAACGTGTATCTTTACGGTGCCAGATAACAAACCAAAGATGATATTAACTTAGCAATTAAAGAATAATTAGCAAAAGCAGCAACGCTTTGCTCTGCACCAGTTATTCAGGCAGCCATGACTGCCAGCTGGGTATATTAAGTATGGCTCCTTCCTTCTCTAACAACTTTTTCAGCAACTTGAATAAATAAATTAATTTAGGCTGCACGATGAATTGTTAACAGCTACGTCTTAAACCCACCCCCACCCCACCTTTACTCATTTCTACTTAAAAGCAGAACCCAGCCATTAGGGCGAGTTGCAGTTATAACAACAAGTACTAGGAAATAAATTTAATATTTACATCTGTTTGTACTTTGAGACTAATAAGAGTATGGTGTTAGGCAATACCAGCTTAATGGTTTCTTCTCTCCCTTGGCACCACAGAGCATGCCATCTGCAAAGCTGTTTTGGAGCAACCATTTGAGACCACCCTGCGAGCCACACCAAGGGAACTGACCCAGCTTCATTCTTTATTTGGTGGGAGCAGGAGAGGGTTGTTCACATCAGGTAAGTTCCTTGATCTGGTCCACGCTAAAAGCTGTGTCAGCACAACTGTTCAGGGATGGTGGAGTGGCTGCAATAAGCAATGCAGACCAAGGTTATCTTAAATTGGTACTGCAGCCAAGAGCTTTGTGTCATGAGACAAAAGTGCAGGAGCAGGACTAGTCACTGGGCATGCCTCAAGAGAAGAAAACACTCTAATACACTGCACCCTTGTACCCATGGTCCTTACTAATTCCTGTAAAAAACAAACAAACAAACAACAAAACCAAAAGCAGCAACTGTGGACCAGTATATAAATGAACAGATGGTATCCCACGGATCAATGCTGTGGATACATTGCTGTAGAGCAACTTTAAAAGGAAGCCCATGATGAGGCTGAGCAACAAGTAGTGAAACTTGGAGAAAGTCAGTCTGCAAAGTAAATACTGAGATTTATTGCAAGTGATAACAACAGGGCGCTTGAAATTACTTGCTATAGGATTTTCCCTTGTTAACCTTAGTTTTAGAGATATATTTTGCATCTGATAAAGAAAAGTATAATTACTTCAAAGGATCACTGTCAGAAAAAAGTGATATGCAATAGCACCTCATCAGGAAAAAAGAGACTAAAACTTACTTCAAGTAAGAGAATCTTTAAAGCATTTAGACTAAAATTAATCAATTTATCCCCCTCCCTGCAATTCATACCAGTAACTCCAAAAGCAATCTATCCACTAAGGACAATTACTGTGCTAAGCCATGGCCCCAACAAATGTATTTTTTAGTCTCAGATATAAGTAAGAGCTACAAAAGGTTAAAAATTGTGGGTATAGTGTTCAGATAAGCATCTAAGAGTTTGGAAATTCATCTGAATGCTTTCTGTCAAAAAAAAAAAAAAGTCCTGTAAGTCTTGTGAGAAAAGGGCTTAGTTGTGATGTTGCTGGCACTTTTATTTCTGTTCTCAGCTGGAATACGATGAGAGCAGTCAACTTCTCACATGATGTTTTGTCTTCAAGAGTTGTGGGGAAAAAGTTCAGTTCTAAAATTAGAAGATTATGGTGAGACTTAGCCTATGTAAACTGACTTTGTCTCTCTTAGTAACTAGAGGCAATGGGGTGGTAAAGTAAAATTCTGGTGAAAAATGAAAAGCTGCCTGCAGATAAAGTGCCTTGAAATGAAGCTTGACTACACACAGCAGTAGGATTAGGGCCTTAGCTAGGGATGGAGTAAGTTGTTTATAGTAGGTAAGTTACTTCCAAAACCTAAATTTCATTTCCAAAACACCTTAGAAATGTATCAGTCTTTCATTGCAAGTCAGTGGGATGCAGTCTCCAGTATCAGTTCTGAAAATGGAACTTGATCTTTTAAATTACTTAGACTTATTGAAATTTTTTCAACTAGTAACTTCAGGTGACAAATACAGGTAATCTGGAGGGACAGGCTGTGGTGTACGTGTACACACAAATTTTCCTGCTGTAGTTCCAGCAGACTGCTCTACCTCACAAAGGGCAGCTAGGGCAACAGCACATCACTTCCCTAACAACAATTCTCCCTTTTGACAGATGAGGTAATTGTTTCAGCCAAAATATAACTATGGTTTATTCTTCCTTAGACTAGCTCTAGTGGTAAGAGTCTTTAACAGGTTTCTAATGTCACAGACATCCAAGTCAGCCAGGTAGACTAACACCTGCAGGGCATACTCTGATAAATACTACTTTTTGTCAGCAGTGCTGCCTTAATCAAACTACAGCAGCCATCCATCTGAGCTTCTGCTACTTACCTAGGCAGCCAGTTAAAGGAGAATTCTTGGAAAGGTGTCTGTTAAAGATGGCAACAAAACTTGTCCTTTAAAATATAAACCCTTCTCAAACTGAAACCACAGGGATGCCATTTAAATAGTCTGAAAAGAATTCATGTCTTCCTTGCAAATACACACTTTGGGCTGCTTCTTTGCACATCTGTATTATGGCACGTTTACTAGCAGTGCAAAACTGGGCTTGTTTACACAGGGCTTGCATGGTAGAGACAATTCTTATTACAAATTTTTAAAGGGTCTCATCTCTCAATGTTATGTATTCAGAACCCAGTTCAGCTGGCATTTTATCTGTGCATAAACTACACGACATTGCCCTTTTCTTCCAAAGGGGAACACTTGCCTAAAATTCAGACTTGTGTTATAAGGACCAAGAAAATACCCATTTAAAAGGGTCACACACAGTTAAGATCACGTTATAATAAACCCACTCTGCTTAGTCTTCAAGGGGGTCTCTCCCACCCCAGATGCTGCTGCAGTTGCATACTTCATACAAAAGCAGTTTGTTGTTACTGATTCTTCCACTCCACTGGAAAACCAAAAATTAAAATATGCAGACTATTTTGTAACCACACATAAATTTACAAATTTCCAGGATCCAGTATGTTTGCCTATCCCCAAACCAGATTACACAATACAGGCATTTGTAGGGAAAAATTCAGAGACAGATTTTTAAAGGCTCTGTAATGCTCAGAAAAGAACTGTTAAGCAGCTGCTCGTTCCCCACTTTTATGAATACAGGGCTGAGTTATTACACCATATAATACAGTACTTGTTTTGGCATAAAGTGGGAGGTAATCCCTAATGCTTAGTTTGTTTACAGCTCATATCTGCCTCCCCAGTGATACTGCCAGAGCCTGGTGAATTTTCTGAATGGCACTGGGCCTGGACTGTGTACCTTTCACTACTGACCAGGGTATGTGCTCCCTGGATAGAATCTCCATGAAGAGGTTCCAAAGAATATGCTTTTGTTCTATGAAACAGGGACATTTTAGTTTTGCTCCTCATTCCCCTCCAAAATGTTTCCCTTTAGAAATGACTCTTGATAATTCTGCATATTCTTTGTGGTTACATTTTTTAATTAATTTTGTTGTTGTTTGGGGTTTTTTTGTGTGTGTCTGGTTTTGTTGGGGTTTTGTTTGTTTTTAATTTATAGATAAAAATATGGAGCCAGATCAAAACTAAAATGCAGAAACCTTTTTAAAATAATTTCTATCTTATCTGTGTTTATATAGATGTGGCAGGAACATGGAGACGGGAGCCAACAGTATTATTTTTGCCAGTCTGATTTAAAATTCAAGAGTCAATAATGTCATAGAATCATTCTATGATTCTGGGTGGAAGAAACTAAGCATTTATTTACCTGCCTTTTTTTAAGAAGTGGTATCACAAAGCACCTTGAGAATGGAGTTTCCATCTTCCCTGCCTTGATCTGAGAGGGAGCCTGAACTTGAGGATGTGGTCAAACTTGTGCAGCCAATGTGTATTAAGATGTGAAATCCTTTACACTACCTGTAGTTGCCAGTCCTCTCACATCTGCTCGTCTGACTTCACATGGAGCCACTCCCTAACCTGGATCTGTCAAAATTTTGTGTATGGGGTGTTTTGGATTTTTTTGTGGCGAATGATCAGAGAACTCTTGGGAACGAATGAAAGAAAAAAGTTCTTTTTTTGTTGGCTCCTGCTACTCTAGGGACTGGACAAGGTTCTCAATGAGAACTGGTTACCATGACCATTAATACCCTGAAACAAAGTGAATGAATACCATGATTTAGAAGAAAGGAGCGAAAATCTCCCTAGAAAACCCTAGGAATACCATAGGAATAGGCAATCATATAGCAGTTTCTTCAGAGAGAAACTGATGACCATTTGGAAAAAAAGTCTTTCTATTTTAATGATCTGTAAAGTTTAGCCTCTGGCAGTTCTCTTCTAAAAATAATCTTTTAGAATTAAAACCAGTTAACTCAAAAACTGCTGCAAGATGAAATATATTTGATCTTGTCCACATTTTGAATTGCCACAACTTCCATTTGCTGCAGACAAACTCCACTCCAAATATTAAATGCTGATATCTTATGGGCATAAAGAGAGACAGCATCTGTTATCCAGTCAAGAAACAACTCTGACTGCCTTACTGCCAGGAAAGGCAACTAACTCACTTGGTACAAGAATGCTATTTGTCTGTTAGCCATGCATGACTCCACCTAGCTTCCACTTCAGCTCATTTGTAGCTGCCAATATCTACCCTTTAAATACTTACAGCTGCCACTTCTGTGCTAAAAAACTATCTATTTACATCTTTAGTTTAGTAGTGAGACACTGTCCAAAGCATTTGGTAATGTGAACTGTGGGGCCTACATAGCCTGGTTCAGTCATCCTGGATGAGAAGAACATTTCATAAGCTGTTCTTCTGGCAGCAGTAGGCCAGGCCATCAAAAGATTCCACCCATCAAAACCACTCTCTTCTGCTGGCTTGTTTTTACCCTGCATCAGTTCCCCAGTCTAATTAGCCAAATAGCTGTACACACATCCTTGCACTTACAGAACTGAGAGGGCAATGAAGGGGCAGGAAGAGATGTCCAGGGTTACTTTTCTAAAGCTGACTTCAAAAGACACACTTGTAAAACTGACTTGACCACACCAAATGCAAATAATAGCCAAAGGACTTCATCCCATCCAGACACTAAACCCAAACCTTTTCCAAAGCACTAATTCTCTAGACAAACATTTAGAAGTGTGCAGTGGATTCAATAATTATTTGAAAACATTCTTTGCTTTCAGGAAACAATAGTGGGAGGACAAAAGAGGTAAAGCAAAGTATTTAATTTTAGGTTCTACGCTTGACTGAATTGTTGATCAGCTACCATCATCTGTATTCTGGACTAGCAAGAGGCAGCAAAGTGTCTAGGGTTTAAAAGGTACAGTCTTCCCTAAAACCACAACCTATGCTCAAAAATGGAGATTGCCATCCCAAGCTTACATCGCTGCCCTACGCATCAAAACTGATGGGTAGTCCATCAGAATTACAACTATTTTACCATTAAATAATGAAGCTACTGGCCCACCTGTAGGCACAGGCAGCCTGGCTATAAAGCAGCTGGAGGGGCTGTTCCTGACAGCACCCTGGCAGCACAGATTTCATTGCAGGGGCACATGATGTTCTACAGAACCAAATAAATACGTGAGAAGTATTTATTCAGCTCGCTCTGAGATCTGCTTTGGTCTGGCTGTTCTGTCAGTAGCCAGTCCTTTCAACTGGGATTTTAGCAATACAACTTCAATTACATGGAAATAACATTTGTCTTAGAACTTGCAAAGGCAACTGTTTCCCAACATCCAGTGTTTTTATTCAGGAGGGTTTTATTGCCATGATTCTCACCATTTGTAGGCATAACTGATGTAAAAAAAAAAATCACAACTCCAATTTGATTAATATGAACCCTGTCCACAAACAAGATCTACAAATCAAAAGGTTAGGTATCAGGAGTTGCTTCTCTGGGCCTGAAGATAATGAGGCTGTGGTTGTACTGACTTTTCCTAGGTGATGAATGTTGACTGCAGAAGCCCCCATTTCTGCACTTTCATTCCCAGGTACCCTTTCTTGACAAGGTGCCATCCTTGCTGGTGTGCCTCCACTAACCCTTGTATGGCCCCAGAGTGAATCAGGTCAGATACAACAAGAAGCAAGAGGCAAGGACTTGGTACTTAGTTTGCTCCACAGCCTGTTATGTGAACCTTGATAACCTACAATGTCTTTATGCTAACAGAGGAACTGGAACTGTAAAGGGATGAAATTAATAAACCATTCTGAAAAGCTCAATGAAAGAGCTCTGAATAGACATCAAGTCAGCTTTTGTATCCCTTTACCTTACTTATGTCTCCACACTTCTCAAGGAAGTTTTAACATGTTTGAATTGAATGCTACAGTAGTTTGTCAAGTAGCTTTGAGAGTCTCTGAGAATTGTGTGCTTCCAGAATAATTAGTTCTAAGAATATACTGGCATCACAGTTCAAATATAGTGGCATTCTAATTACACCTACAAGACTCAAGGACAGCTAGCCACTGCCGTAACCGATGGCATTTGATACCTCCTTCTGACATTCTTCAGCCCACCTCAGTAAAATATGTTTCACAAAAAAACCTCCCTCATGCAGTCCCCATGAAGTACTGGATACCAGTTCATTCTTTTTAAGTACACAATTAAAAAATTTCAAACAGAGAAGGGACTGAGGCAAAATTCCTTGCCTAAATAGCTTTTATGTTTGTGAGAACTTAGATCTAAAATATGCTACTTTAATCCATCTAAGTCACCCAGCATTTCATCCTTTGTAAGCAATTCACTCTAAAGCTTTATAGTCAACTAGTGAACACTTGAAACAAGGCCAGTCTCCATTTAAAAAATAAAACATCTCCTGTGGAGAATCATATATAAGAAAGCATGTCACTACCTCCCAGATTTGTAGTGGGGAGTCTGAACTGAGGACATTCTCCAGCATCTCAGAACCACATCTAATCTTCCAAGAGAAGCACCCAGGAAGATGTTAAATCATTTTACTGACACTGGTATGGCTTCATGTAACCCAAATTCCAGACCCCTGATTATTTTAACTTTCTTCTCACTGGTTCACCCCAAAACACATTCTTTAAGCTGCTTTATAGGAAGTTTATCATTCTCCCATGTCTTGATTATGGCATTAGCCCACTCTAAGTTCCTCGGCTTCTGCCTTTACCACATCCATCTTTGTCTGCCACAGAGAGCACACAAACACACACACACAAAAAGGGCATTAAAAGATGCACTCCAGCTTCTCCTCTACTATTGTGAAAAATGGGTCGGTCAGCTTTGTGCTCCTCCCTACCTTCCACCACCCTGTGTGTACAGTTATATCCTGTCTGCCCTACCTTTCATGTTTGTGCTTTTAGATGGTAGTTCTTGACAGCAGACACTCCATACACTCTTAAAACTTGGCCTGTTTTGGAGGTAGCTACAATACAGATAATAAAATACATCCCACACAGTCCCGAACTTCATCTCACAACAACAAAAAAGCCAAACCAAACCAAACAACAAATCCTGAGCATAATTGCTAATGTTTTCATGTCATAAAAGCATAAAAGTAATGCTGGAGTCTAATTTTAGACATTGCATTAAGTTTCACTCACTTTTGATAATCTACATTTTCCTCTTGTGGAGTTATGTTTTGTTTATGGTTTAGAAATTGAGTGCTAGATCTTACACGATGACCTTTAAAATAAACCAACCTTAACATTCTGATATCCACAATGGCGTAGGAGTCTAAAGATGTGGTTGAAGATATTTGTTTCTCGTTAGGAGGAAACTAATGACATATCATGCCACTTCCTCACTCATCAAGGAAGATCCTCTTGGTGCTAGTTTTATGTTAAACTAGAGCAGTTCGTGATGCACTGTTGGTGTGTTTATTATATATACACACAGACACAGGCTGTTGACAGATGTCAATACTCTATATTGCTCATTAATTGACTAATCTATAGAAAAGATACAAAATTAGTCTGCTATCTGCTAGGAAAACTTTGAGCTTGTCCACAAAATACTGAGCAGTCAATAGATGGAAAGCACACTGGATAGAAATACACCAGACATTCCCCAGTTCCATTTCTTGAATCACAAGAAAAGATAACAGACAACTGCCCATCCAGTTGGCCTGTATCTTCTCATTCCACTGATTTCTGTGCTAATTTGCACAGAAATATCAAGGAATTATTCTATTCTTTTGGATCAGCTACCTCCTAGACAATAACAGTACAAATCCCACAGAAGCCTAGATCACAAATCCCGAGTCTAGATCTGGAGATACCATTCTGGAAAGGACCCAAAAATACATTAATTGCCCTTTTCTTTTTCTGCTACTGATGTTTGTACTGAGGTTGTCAACAGGATGTTTCAGGCTAAGAACTGGATCGTAACCAGAACCCCATTCCATTTTAGTTAAAACACCCTCACTACCTCACTATTGTGAGCTCCAATGCAAAAGGCTCCCTTATGCAGCTGTGTTTTCCACCTTTGTAACTCTCCCAAGGTATACTTGCCACATGGCTGTTGTGGCCAATCTTTGCATGTAAAAGAAGGCACTTCAGGTGTGAACTGACATTTGGTGGCAGTGGGGCTGCTCTCTGCTGTCTGCCCTGCAACACCCCAGCTGGAGGGATCTTGAGGACCCCAGTTACAATGTAAGGAAGTAACAACAAAACCCAACACTGATGCCAGTTGAAAGCTATCAGCTGTGCACTGCAGAAGTCAAGGAAGAAACATTAAGCAATATAAAGGATACCTACCTACAGGAGCAGTCATTGCCAAGCAAAGCTAGGAACACAAGAGAATACGTGTCATCCCAGCTAAACACCTTCTTGAATGGAAGTCAATACTGCCCTAGTAACTCAGGTGCAATAACTGAGTTCCAAATTCATTGTAGTTCAATGCAACAAAGGCTTGCAATGGAAATTCAGGGATTAGCAGGGTGACTATTTATGTTCAGATAAGAAGACTGGTCACCTTGACATGCCTACTCTAAATATTAAGAGAGAAGAATGGTATTTACAAAAGCTAACTTCAGCTTGGTGAGACTAAGAAAAAAATTGAGCAGAAACCACTCAGTTACCATTTGAAAACCCTCTCTTCCCCAACCACACTGACCTGAGTGAAGAGTAGCCTCAATAAGCTAATATTAGCTTTTGTCCACATACCAAAATCTTCTAAAAAGTTACAGACTTCTTCCCTAAGGCTGAGCTGTATTTAGTGAAAATCAGAGGAAGTCAGTTACAGGAAGAAACAACCACACATACTAACGCAAGGAGGACTAGTTTAGTTGGTTTCCATTAGCCTAGGATCCTAGAACTGAAAGAAAAATAAAAAAAAAGGAATAAAATACAGACCTAGGTGAGAATTCCAGCCTTTGAACAGAAACATTTTCCATTGGCCCCAGGTAGCCAGTCTGCAATAATATAATTAGAGGATTAGAATGTCCTAAAACATGACAGCTACTATGTTACCTCTCTCATTTTCCCAGAGGGCAAGTTTTCACAGCTTGAGGATCAGGTTTGGCCTCCACAAACCCTGTCAAGCTTGCAGTTTTCTCTTTTCACACACGCATTCCCACAGAAGCATCACTATTGTTTTGTTGGGCCATCTAGGCCATCAGCACAACGACAGTGTGCGTGCGGGGGAAGTGAGAAGAGTGTGGGCGAAATGTTCTCTCCGACCAGGTGATCCGGTGAATTCACAGGCTGGCTGAGGGGTAAACAGTACACACAATGGCAGTCTAGCAGAGAGAGGTGAAGATGTGAGATGTTTTTAACAGGATGAGGTTAGCTCTTCCTTTCATGGAAATACATCAGCCTTTTCTGGAAAAATCTCCTTTTCATGTAAATGATTTTTTTTTTAAAATAAAAAAATTAGGATGTATGAAAAAAATGAAGTGGGGGTGGAACAAATCTGTTTGTCTTCAGTGTGACTCTCTACAAGAAATGAAGTGGAAACTCTGTCCTCCATCATATTTTAAGCTGTGTTTGATTCCATAACACAGCAGCGTAGGGCATAATCTTAAATTAATAGTGCATTACACATTTTGATTCTAACAAAGAATGTTCTTTAGAATCAAATGTTAGAAATCTTTCTACTACAGACTCACAAGAGTTACTGAATACGAGCAAGAGGAGAATGGGTAAATACTGACCCTGGGGGTAAACACTGAACCAGTACTATTGCACAGAAAGACATCAGAGATTAGTTCCCCCCCATTTACCCCTTCACCCCAACATCACTGCCATTACAGAATATACACACATCTCAGGTCACACTGCACAGTCTTGCAACTTACCTGTACTAGTGAGCAAAACTTGTACTGATTCTACAGTCTACACTGCAACATTTTGCATTCTGATAAAAGTTAATGGGAGAGAAGATAATTTATTAAATCTCTCTTTTTTCAGTATTCATAATGCAGTATTTCTGCAGCCTAAGGGCTATAAACACTGCAAGTACTACAACTGTTTTCCATGCTCAGGCAAAGCAAAATATGAAAGATGGTATTAGCTGTAATAAGAGAATGTCACAGGACAGCAAGACAGCACACAACAGTTACTATGTCACTGATGACAGGTAGGCACCATAGTCTAACTGTACAATGATTGATTTGCTTAATACTGCAGTCTCACTATTCCAGCTTTCTGAAACCACATCATTCTGATGCCTGTGCAAACAATCCATCTGCCATTCCCTCTCACCTAAGGATCTGAACACTGAATGTTTCATTACTTTAAAAAAAAAGAAAAAGAGAAAAAAGCATCCTATGTCATACAGGGGAAATAAACGCACGCTCCTGCTGAAGTGAAACTGCCCCATATTGTTTTTAAACACTCTTAAGGTCTCATGGGTTTTGTGGTTCATACAGGTACCTCTACCCAGACATGTTTACTTGAGTTCTGTCTGGTGTCCAGGACTTGGCTTTATTTCAGTGAGAAGAAAACAATGACAATGGTTTCACCTTTTAAATTGTTTCTTGCCCAGAACTTAACACAAGTTTGTAACTAGAGCAGATATGCAGATAGCCCAGAAATTTTCTTTCAATTTTATAGTGATTCAGAGAACTAGTAAAACAGTAAAGTAGTAAACAGCATTCATGTCTTTGCTGCTTGAGAAACCTTAAAGAAAATTGCAATAGTTATTGTGCTATATATAGTAAATAAGTGTGCACTGATTCAATTCAGGTAAGTCACTGAGAAGCTTCCCAATGAAGTTTATTTTTTTTTCTCTTAACTCAAAAGGAGAATGTTTTCTAACACTTTTAATTAAACACTGATAAAAGAGTACTAGCTTTTAGCTTAATATCTTTATAACTCCTGCTTTTCTCATACCATAATGACATAAACCATTTTATCAGTTTCTGCTCAAGAAGTAGAACCTAAGGACCTATGACCAGATGCTACCAATCCTTGCTAACACCTCTGCACCACTGCATAGATAACTGTACAGATCAAAACCAACCCACTTACTCAGAAAGGTAAAATGTTTGTACACATTTAAACCAGCTAAAAAGTACAGGTTGAAGATCTGTATTCAAATCCAGTTTAGTCAGCTCTATGCAATAGAATACTAATTAAAAACCAAATCCATGTTTACAACTATAGTTATATTATAACCATTTCAGCTACAGTCACCAAGCAATAATTTTTCAAGGCAGTTAAACAGGAAGCTCATTTTTCATATCTAACACGATGACACACCAAGCCATTAACAACTGCAGAGAGACTATCAAGGAAAATAAAAGTTTAAATGAGTAAAGCTTCAGATTGGTACTACAATGCTTTGTAAATTCTCACGAGAGGGTACCTCTCAGACAATAATCTTCCAAAAATGGAAAACAGAGATCTCCTACCATGCCAGTACAAGGGAAAAGTGTTTATTTATCTAATAGATATTTAACAGGCAGATTCACATTAATTCCTGCAACACAGTTTCATTTGAGAGCTAAATGAACACCACATACATATATTTAAGCCTGCTTTCAAAAAACATGGAGGTTAATGCTCCTTTGAGTAAGGATGCCTGTACTGGACTCCCTCTGGAGCTCATCAGTTCTTCCTTCTCCTTAAGTGACTTAGCAACTGCTGTTTAACAATACACAAGGCACTCCCTCCTCACTAAAGGCTTTGCATCTTGCTTTTAATGTTTTTCATCAGCTTTGTCATCAGAAGCTCTCAATAAAAGCCTCAAACATCAGCCTGCACTGTGGTACAGATGGAAACTTCAGTCGTACAGGGCATCTCATCGACACGGCTTCTTGACTCAGAGTCTAAACACAAGCACACTCCTGTTTAATAACACAACAGGCTCTCACGCTTGCTGATCTTGTAGGTTTGAGTAAAGAACTGGTGATAAAATGCTTTTATGAATGAAGGCTTCTTTCTAGCTAACACCTGTTTGGGACCTCTTGCAATCTTTCCAGTTACTGACTCTGAAAAGTGTGCCCTTCTGCAGGACATAATGGGGAAGTAAAAGCCAAACCAAACCAAATGCCATCCTACCTCCCCCTCCTCCCCAGCCACCCAAGGCATGCTTGCTCTGAATCGGAGAGCAGCTGAGCTGACATGTGGCTCCCTTGCCAGCTTTCTGAAATTGCAGTACCGGGGAACTCGAGGATTTTGATATTCCAGCTCTGGATTTGTACGCCAACATTTAACCTCACATTCCAGGGTGGGGTTGGGCTCACAGCCCGGGACATTCCAAAAAGCATTCCAACCAACAAGGCCCTGGAGGTAGCCCCACAGTGAGCACATCCATGCTGAAAGGCTAGCAAAAATAGCTTTGCATTCCCATTCACATTTCTAACAAGCAGAATACATCATGAAGGCTACAGGAAGGGCGGGTTACAGTTCTCCCCATACCCATGGATTATCCTTTGGCAGGTATTGTTAGAAGTAGTTTCTGCAGCATCAGTACCAAGAAACAAAACACAACTGCTTTTTTGTTTGCTTGATGTAGCCTTATGACAAAAAAAACCCAGCCCAGCTGCTTCACTGAGTTCCATAGGATTAACAGTGAAACATTTTCACTAAGCAAATACTCTAAAAGGAGGACAGCTTTGGTTAACATTGGCCAAGTTTCACATTCATATAAAAATATTCTGGTAGCTTGTATTTATTATTATTGTTTTGGTTTTTTACAAGAAAAAAAAAGTGAGGCTAAATATCCTCTAACCCACCTGTGGTCTCAATTGCCACCCTACTCCAGAATGCAGAAGGGCAGTGGCTGGATTATTTAATACTGAAAAAATCCACATTTTTCTGAAAAAATGTAAAACATCTGCCACCTTCTGTTTATGAAGGGTACAGCAGGAAAGAGAAGCACAGGATATATAGCTTGCTCTGTAAACCTAACGTCAACAGAATCATTTCTAGAAGGAAAGCACTTGGTCACTGAAGTGGTTAATCTGAAACTGGTGCTGAGGAGGGAACATGCCTAATAAATGCAACTGTCCTATCTGTAGTGCTTGTTAGAATAAACTGACTGATCACTGACTGATCACAGTCCCATAGGAAGTCACTCATGGGCTAGGAGAAGTGAAAGAATGTAACAGAGTCAGGACACCCAGCCATCTGACCTGCACACACACAATTGCAACTTTTCGCTTGTTCTTGTAGAGACTCATCAAGGCTTTGTCTTCCTTCCTAGCCACTTGCCAGAATTTACAGCCCTTCTGTATTTGGTGTGGAATGATCCTTCTAGTAGTGACTCCTCACTCATTTTCACATGCTCTGCTTGGCCTACCTATGGCCATCTGTAATTCCAGCACCACCTCTTTAACACAAACAACTATTACAATGAATAAGAGCAGTGAGTGTAAGCATTGATGACTGTAAAATAATGTAAGTAAGGATTTCAAAGCATGCACTTATTAGGAAACAGAAGCACACCCTCCCCCCAAAACTTCTAGTGCATTTGATTTAATATAAATACAATATGTATACTGCACAGACTAGTCTTAATAGAGTATTTCTTCCAGCTCAGAGAACTATCATTCAATTCTCTCCATCAACCAAACCAAGACATATTCCGTAGAATACAATGACTAATAAAGTACCATCTACATGCTACAGAATTCCTACAACCTCTATCTTCAGCTATAGTTCACGTGAATTTTTGACAGCATCCTGCAGAAATCTTCTCAGCTGTTCAAAGTAAAACCAAATTCTACAGAGTCTCAAGCATCACTGCAGTCGCCTCTCTCTCAACACAAACACGTGCTCCGAGTTGCATTTTAAGTCAGTTGCTGGTAGGAAACAATGTGAAATGTTTACATTGGCTACACCTCACTATGGAGGCAGAAGGATGCATGTTCACATCCCATGACAAAATAGCAGGAGAAAAAACCCAAAAAGGTACAAATGCTCTTGTGAAGACCTTGGCTCCTGTACTGAATGATCCCATCTGTTTTCTGAAAGAGGTCCATATCACCATTGGCAGACTTTCTCCTGAATTACTTTTTTTCAGGAGGCAAGACAGACTATTACACATTCCCCACTGTTGGTTTAGCTATAACTTGGTCCTGGATCCACTGTAACTTCCACCAACCCTTAGTCATTGCTCCCATACAACTCTGCATTGTATTTAGGCATCACCACCTATATAGTTGGTGTTCAGCCAAAGATTCAATTTCAATTTTATACAGACCATGATGAAAAGACAAAATCAGATTGTTCTAAATGGCAGAACAAGAGACAAATGCACATGAATTGAAATACAGGATAATTCATGTAGACAAGAGAAGTAAAAAAATAAACCAAAAACCCCCAACCTGGCTTTGTTTTCACCGTAAGGATCATCAAACACTGGAACTGGTTGCCAAGAGAGGTTGTGGTGGAGTTTCAGGCCTTTGAGATACACAGAACCCAGCTAGACACAGTCCTGGGGAACTTGCTCTAGTTGACTCTGCTTTAAGCAGGGTGGTTGGACCAGATCATCTTCAGAGGTCCCTTCCAAATGCAAAGATTCTGTGATATTAGACCTTGGCAATCCACACTGCTAGCAGGACCTCAGAATAACTTTTTCTTTATTATTCTGTGATGGCTCCAAACAGTCTTGACAAAACCAAGATACCCAGATAGCACTTAGAGTAGGAAAATGGCTACTTCTGGAACTCCTGATTAATACTGCAAATTCTTTTGCTGCTTTGCAGTAAAATTGAAGCACTGAAGTTATATCAAATGTAAGTATATTTAACTGCATTTACTGCAACATACAAAATGAACAAGAAAAACTTTCTTCTTAGACTATACGGATCTACTATAAATTACTCTGATATAAACAAAGGCATTTTAAATAGTAATACACATGTATTTCATTTCACAGGTCTGAATATTATCTGATTAGATGTTTTTCCATTGCAAAATAATGCTTTAAACCATGGCACTATCTATCACTTGAGAAAAAAAGGTGCACATTTTAAAATATGAAGATGATTTATGAACTACATTCAGATTAATAATATCTTGTATGTTCTTTATACGAAAATGCTTTACAGATCCTAGCATGATATTCCTGTTATTTTGCTTTCAGAGCAGAACTGATAATCTGAAGATCCCTCACCCTGTTGTGTGAAACTAAACCACCATTTTAATAAACTGTTAATAATTGAAATCCCTGAATTCCCTTAATCCATTATGACATTCTTTTAGGAATTCAAAACTTTAATTTAAATCAGACAAGCTCAGCTGGACTGCCATGAAGTCAGACTTAGTCTGTATCCTCTCTCAGAAGATTGAATCTTTGATGAAGACCACCAGTATCACCAACAGCTAAATCCTGAGGCAAACTCGATCATTTCAAGAACATTTCTTGTTACACAAGAGCATATTTAGATGCCAATTATTGCTAGTAATACACGTGTAGACATTTACTAGAACTTCTGAGTTCAAAAAGAACAGAAAAGCTCAAAGTGCATTAATTCAACACATTCATGGCTGCCAGACTTGGCTCCAGTTCCTTACTGGAAAGGCACAATTGTAATACCAAAGACCTGGAAAGGATGGTTAACTCTACTGTCATATTTCTGGATGGAAAAAAAGTGCAGTAGAAATTATGAAAGAAGACTTATTTTCATGCTTAGTGTTGTAATTTCTAAGCACTTGTCCTGTAAAAATCCTTTTTCTTGATATATGCTTGGTGCAAATAAAGCTTGCAAGACATGCATAAAACACTTTTGACAAAACCACGTCTACTTGGCTACTATTTTCCTAAATTAATTTTTCTCATTAGCTACATAGTTCCATAATGGATGCATCTCTTACCAGCACACAGTAAGTTTCTTAAAAATAAAAAAAACAAATAATAAAACCAATGACAAAATTGCTTTGAAAATATCTAATATTTTCAAAAATTTATTTTGGATAATCTTCTCAATATTCTTTAAAATCCAGTTGCTGATTTATCCTGTCTGAAAGGCACCATAGGGACAGTGAGTGGTGAACAGGAGACATCTCATTGGCATTTTTCACAACCGGGGGATTTATCTGTCTCAGAGAATCCAAACGAAATGTGAACAGCAAGAGATACAAATAGGAGCCAATTTGCAGCTGCATATGGGTGAAAACTCCATTTTCCATGCTATTGTGGCATCTTAGGCATATTCACGTCAGAAGTTTCTTCAATAAAATTCGCTTTTTTATGGGAGGGATCAGCAAGGTCTTCTCCATGGTCTCTGTTATTCAAGCCTTCCTGCTCCTCCCTCTTGCGTTTGTTAATCAGGTGATTTTCTCCCTCACACAGTTTTCCCTCTGGGACACCCAATGTTCTCAGACAGACAATAGCTGCAGCCTGTTCTGCTAGTTTCTTAGACTTGTCCCTGAAGAGCAAGCAGACAGCACAGGTAAAAGTGGCAACTGAAGGCTCTACACTGCTGAGAGAATCAATCTCCTGCCTGTGATGCAACATCATAAAATAAACCAGCTTTTGTAGTCATCTCACAGCAGAACAAAAATGGTAAATTCCAGAAACTATTTGAATCTTGCTAGGTGTCGATGCTGATGCATCACTTCTGATGTACTACTCTTCCTAGGAAATCTGTTTCTGTCAGGTCTTGCATCTCAAACACTCTTTATTCCAAAGGGATGAAGTCAACATGCGTTTGACCCAGGTGGCTGCAATCCTCAGAAAGTGAACTTTTACACCTATGACCACTACACAAAACTAACTAAGCTTTGAAGGATCGCTTTTCTTGAAGGACACTCCCAAGGCCAACTACAGTCTGGTAGGCTTGCAAGTTCATGGGCACTGACAACAGTGGGAGCTGCTCCATAATAATAAAAATTCCATCATTTCCGAGAGGGACTGCAGAACATATATTTGTCAAATTCAGTATGTGAAAACATTTTCTTCTCAAAGTTTCATATCACCTGACTTTAATTTCCCAAAGTCTCTAAACAGGAATGCTGCAAACACCACTAGTTGTGTGCATTTGTCCTCTTAAGAACGTTCCATGCTAAGCGCTCGCTTTGCTGTTAAATCAACTTAGGCACAAATGCCTGAAGGCAGCTCCAGTATTAATAGATGATTGTATAAAATACCTTCATGAAACTTTAGAGCAGCCCTGGATGTAGCTATTGATCAACTGCTATCTCCAAGAAGCCACTAAACTGTCTCTGCTTCATTGTATATAGACACTTAATCCTGACTTGTTACTGAGAATGGATCTGCTGCAGTGGCCAAAGATGTTACATTACCTCCTCCAACGTTCCTCTCTGCCTCCCCGTGTTACTTTCCAGGCTCTTCACAGTCTCAGTTGAACCAAGTCACCTATTTGCTCCCCTTCCAATACAATTTGTGGACTACTGTACTAAGTGAATGAAAATCTGTAATGATTTACTTGATTATGCTAAAACTTTACTTCCTTGTCCCATGCAACTCTCAGAAATGTGTAATTCTTTCTCCCTTCCAGAGGTAGCTTTAGAAGGTGGCTTTTAGTCAACTTTCATCAAAGCCAACTAGAATAAACTGGAGTATCCATTCATTGCAAGTTTTAAGCATCATTTCAGAAACAATTAAAGCTGTAAAAAACCCCAGAACATTAAGGATAGCTTACCACAGAGATGATCTGTATTTTCGCTCAGCTACTGTTACTACTGAACAGAATAATCTATCCAGTGGTCTCTGAACCTGGAAAAAAACCAAGAATTCAAAGGGAGAAGTGTGTCAAAGACGACGTCATTTACAGAACAAATAACATTGACAAGGTTCCTTGTTACTCTTGTCTTTACATCACAGTCAAGTAACACCTTTAAAACTACTGTAATTCACACCATAAATTTAACCTTGCATATTTAAAAAATAACAACTTTTCTAAACTGTGAACATTTTTGCATTACAAAAAAAATTAATCAAATAATACCCCTGTCTAACCAAGCTGTTGCTCCTGTCCTGCAGATCAGCTACATGTCACAGTGTGAAACAGAGAAAACATTCTGAATCCAAATTCTTTACTTTGCAGACTAAAAAAAAAAGTCAGTCATGGACTCCTATGTAACGACCTGTAGCTCCAGGAAATTCTTTCATACATCAATCAAAATTAGACAATGTCTGACTTTTGTTTTTTTTATTTTCTAATAAAATAAGCTGCTATTTTCATACAGCTTTATGTCTATTACCATTTCTAAAGCTACTTACTCAAGAGCTGCATTAAACTGGGAAGTGGAATTTCTCACTACCTTGAGTCCTTAAATACTTATTTTCATAGACAAGACAGAGAAATAAGCTTGAAATGGTTTCTTTATTTACTCACAGTTTCATAAACAGGCTGAGGATGCTTTTCTTTCCTACACCATTCCAGAAGATACATTTTTGGAGTAATCTGTGGTGGATATTCTCGCCTAGACAGAAAAATTAGTGGTCAAAAACTGTGACCAAGGTTATATTTTAAAACAGATAGTGCTGCTTACTCTATTACTTCTATCAGCTATTCTTTTTGGTTTAATTTTACAGCTCAGATGATGAGAAAAAAGCTGCTTCCATTTCAGATAATTCAAGTAGTACATCTGACTTAATATATAAAATAAAATCTCAACTTTTCTATTAATTCTTCCCAAACATTCACATCCTGTAGTAACTACTAGAGAAAAGATACTTAAAGGAAGAAGATTCTAACTAACAGTATGACAGACAGTTTGGCATTGCTTATTATAAGCAACACGTAAGATTAAACACTAGAAGAAAGAACAGCTGCTTCTGTTACGAGACAGTAGAGTCATCAAATGAAAAAGGGTAAGAAAGGCAGGCACTGATTCAGTTATTGACACAGAATTACAGCCCCTTGTACTTGAGAGGAAAAAAAAAGAAATACTGTAAACCCACTGTATTCAGTCTTCAGGGAGCCAGGCAATGTATCCTGCAAATACTAAAGCATTATGACCGGGTTTGATTTTATTCCACACTCTCTTGGAGCTGTACTGGACTTAACAGCAAACAAAGCAAAAATAGTGAACGTGCACGACATGGAAAGTAACAGCAATTCTGCAGGCTTCACAGATTATAATCTAAGGTTACTTAATATCATACTTGATCACGTGAATTAGCTTTTCAAGGAATACCTTATGAGTGGAACACGTTTAGAAGACTGCAGATGAGCACGTGCATTATCTGCTCAGAAAAGAGCATTACGAAATTTGTGCAGGACTTTTTATAGAAGAAACATTGCATTTCTGTTAAATTTGACTAAAAATAAACAAACTCTTTGTATGCTCCTATTCTCCTATGTACAGATGCTAGGTTTTTGTTTTCTGATTTTTTTTTTTCTTCTTCTCTAAGATCACTCAGCACTTTTAATGAGTTAACTGAGAGAATTAATCAGTTTCAGGAAGCCTGGAACTAAAGAAAATCTTACAACACACAAATAGCACAGAAAGTGTGAGGATGCTAGTGATTAGGTAATGCTGCACACAAATTACTTCATAACGATTCAGCCAGTAAGTGCTGTTATGCAAAGTCATTTTCAAACTGTAAGGAACTGTCAAATTCACATTTCTTATTTACAGATGCAGACAGTGAAAAATTCATTTGCTGCTTACTTGTCAAATCTAACAGCCATTTTTATTACATCTCGATCTTCCATTTGGTCATCTTCATCTTGTATCTCAGTTTCTAAAGATGTTTTCTTTGCTTCAAAAACAGCTGTTGTTTCTTCATAGAAGTCAGCCATTTCAAAGGCTTCACTATTCAAACAGAAATCCTTCGTATTAGAGATCAGTTTAAAATTTTTCCTATCACATTATGATAGAGAAAAGTATAAAAATTAGTTGCATTTAAATATTTATGTATCTATGTACAGAGTGACATATAAGTGTGGCTATATTCTGCACGGTGACATGCTTCTCTGCCAGTTATTACACTGTTGAGCTACAAGTAGAAAAAGAATATTCTCATTTCCAGCACTATATATTTAATGTGCAGCCTGGAAGTCCGGGCAGAATCAATCAGAAATACAAGTCATGCAATGTTCAAGTTATTAGCTCGATTAGCTTGCAGGAGAATGAATCAGCAAAGGACATCTCTGAGTGACTCCTGGTGCATCAGCTCCACAAGGGAAATGTGAGTAAAAAGTAGGAAATAGATTCTTCTTTTAATTTTAGTATTTAAAAAAAGACTATAAGCAATAAACACTAACATCCTATTACCTCAAAACCTCAGATTTTCTGACTTCAGAGTATTACTCAAGCCCAAATACAAGGGAGGAAGCAACTAGGACTTGGGTCAAAGGCAAAAGCCTCAAATCCCTTTAAATTTCAGATCTGTGGCAGGCTGCAACTACTTCAAAAAAGCCAAGACTATTCATTTCCTAGAGACAATAATAAAGCCTACAGCATAAGAAAACTTCTACTTTGACTTATGCTCATTGGTATGATTCTTCCAATGACAAAACAAATTCTGGCCACCAAACCATCTTCTCCAATGCTCTAAGTGGGAAAGCAATAGAAGCTGAAAAAGGCCAACTAATGCTCCTAAGAGAATACAACCTATTATGTATTGTTATGTCAGTCTTTTGGTGTGAAATGCAGAGCCTGTTCTCTCACATTTAGTACTGAGGTTAAAACCTGCAATGGCTGTACCATGCTTTCACCACCAGGAGACAGCATTATGAAGCAGCACTTTTGTCTGAAGAAGTACAGGTGCATTTCAGATAGCCCAATGTTCTTCAGGAATCTGGGCATTCCACAGGCTGTTTAGAACAGCAGTTGAAAGACTGAAGCTGCTGGTAGAAAGCAGGTTCATAAATTACCAAGTTCTATTCTCTGTGTCCCCTTGTCCTGCACACCCAGTGCTTAAGCCAGTTTTTAAATTGGTATTGCATCACACAGACAACACTGTGTCCCATTTGGGAAGTCCCTGAAGAATTGTTAGACATAGCACATAAACCCCAAAGTTTTACTCTAGACCTCTCTTCAGTGTTTGTGTACGAACTGTGACTCTTCTCATTAGCTGTTTAAAGGCTTGCCTCTTACTTTGCCATTTCTGTTCTTTACATACTATGAATTACTATCCATTCAGCAGAGAACACTCCCCTTTTGGCTATGATTTATTAGAAGCTGTAAAAGATTGATTCATTTTCAATCCATACTGTATCTCTTCTAACCAAAGTGGAAAACTATACACAAAATAAATAGTAAGTTACTATAATAAATATTCCAACTATTTACACTGAAAAAAGTGAAAAGTAACTTGCAAAGTTTAAATCTTCATGGAATCCACTGCTCCTTTACAAACATTGAAGGCTAGCTCCTTTTTTATATAAAATACAAATTCCCATCATTGCAGTGCAATGTAATCATCATGGACAGCAGTGTTTATAGAGGGAGCCAAAATTAGAAAATTGAGATAAACCAGCAAAAGGACTGCAGGCTTTTTCATTCACTTAGAACATGAACAGAATGCTGATTAGGGTTTGCTAAAAAACAGTAACTCCATCTGCAAAATATTTCCAGCTTTCAACATTTCTATGCATTTTCATATATGTTAAAAAAGCAAACAGTTTCAGACTGTTTATTTTATAAAAACAAAGAGACTCTCTTCCCCTCCCTTCCATCAGAAGGGTAATTATAGCACTGGATATGATACAGGCAAGCTCAGACCTTTATTTTGTTTAGTTTGGTGCAAACCTGAATTCCCCTCCATACTGCATGAAGTCTTTAATCACATGTCTATTTTATGGTTTCTCTCAAACTTTTCCTTCTCTGTCTCCCTCTGAGAAATTTCACCCACACAGTCTCAGATGTGCAGGACAAAGAGATTCATTAAAGATACTGTAATTCCTCAAAGAGATTGTCATAGATCATTACGTTATTTCAGATATGAAAACCAGCACAAGTTAAATACATTCATGTATCATATAGACCACCTTCTTACATTGTTTTGAGTTTATCTCTGTGTTCATTTAAAACAAACACCTTGTCATAAATATTGCAGTAACATTAAAAACCCCAGATGCAAAAAGGAAAGTTAAAATAAATAAATATCTCTGGAAGAAGAAAAGCTCCACACAGTTAACCTCCAGACTAACACTAGAGAATGCTGGAATTTTTCTTTATCAAGTAATGAAAATATTGGATAAATGCCTGTTACTCAGTGGAGCAACACTCAAATTAGCGTGTTGAATATATAGATGTTTTTAGGGGTAAAACTTTATTTTTTTTTATTTGGGGTATTTTTTCAACTTTTTTGAAGATGTGGCATGCTGGGCAGTGCTACAGACAGAATTTGTTTGCAAGTTTGACAGAGAGCACAGTCCCTGTTTCTGAAGTACATGCTTACCAGATCTCCTGCATGGACTGTGCAGCGTGCAGCTTCTTACCCTGTGTAGTTTCCAACTGTTCTCTTAACATCTGACACAAACAGTATTTTGTGTTGGTATAGTGATTATCATACCTCACTGCCTGGAGGAGAGAAACAAAATATATATAAACACAGACCAAACAAATTTATCTTGCGTGATGTTCATGTCTCCTGATGAATTTCAGAATCTTTTTGAAAGGCAAACCACTATGCAGTTTCTGCAAGAACATATCCAAGTCTCTCATGAACATGCATATAATGTCATTATTTTGGCATGTCTTCATGAACAGAAGTCCAACTTATTCATAATCGTCCGAAGAAAGAGTTGACCAGTTCACATAACTGACCAGCAATGCAGTAATGTTTTAGTAACTAGCTAATGGCAATTCAAATTCTCAAAATCAGAAAATTTTGAAGTGATGACATGGTCAAAGGCACTAATTTCTAATTAATTTCCCATTACATCATTCAAATTGTGTACTTCAATTAATGGCTAAAACTTCATGGAATAGATGCCTCATCCAATGGAGCTATAGTACTACAATACAGCATTATTTATTGGAAAATCATTCCCTTTGCTTCCCTGCTGTTAAAAATTCTTTACTATCTTTGTGAAAAGCAATTAATTTCTAAAAATGAATCCAAGCAGCAACTGAGTATTCAACATTCCTCCACTATTCTGTTCAATATTATTTGCACAACTGTAACATCAAGAGTTGGCCTACATATCATCAGCTTTTCAAATTCCTAGACATTTTTAGTTAGCCTTGTAAGCTTCATAGATGTTCCCAAGAAACTAGGGCTAAAAAAAGCACAGCACATAAGAAAAGAAAGATCAGGAAAAATTTTTCCACATACAGATTTCTCAACACTCTTTTTTTTTTTTTTGAGCAAAATAAACCAGAGGAAGCAGTGGTTGATTTGCAACACTCATGGCATATGCAGTATGTTGAAATATCCCTAGAGCCTAAGTCTTTGAAATGAAGAGGAGCTACAATACTTTAGAATCATTGATCCAATTTTTACTGAACAATGTAAACTACAAGTAAGATCTTCCAAAAAACATACGTATTTGATGTAAGCTTGCATGACTTCCTTCAAAGGGAAAAGCCCCTCTTTTCTGAAGATGGATGGGTTCCACATGGCAGCACGAGCTATCATTACTGATGAGGCAGCTGTTGCTTTCTGGAAGGTCTCGATGTCCAAATACTCTTTGATGAAGTCATGAGATCCTCCACTAAAAATTAACAAGACTGTTATAATCAAAAAAGTTTTATTTGCTATTACTTGTACTACAACACAGCCCTGGATTTTCCGTGTGATATTACAGTATTAATGGGGGCAGAATCTATTTGGGATATTACCTCAAAACTAAGAGAATATATGGGTCTGAGAGTTTTATTAGCTATTTGTCATTAAAACACTGGTTATATACATACTTCATTATCTGCATTCTTATCTTAAAATTAGAAGACTGTTTTTATGAAGGACATTGCTTGCATTTTACACAAACCGTGTGCTTTCTCACAGCTCTTAATGGATAAGGTTCACAAAGCAGCACTTCCATGTTGTTTGAAAAATGATACTTTCTAACTGCCAGCCCTTAACCTTCAACTGCACACTAATTGTGCTGGCACAAGTGATACTTGCAACGAATTAAGTACGGACAGCATCATTCCACTTTTGCTCTGGCACTAATGCCTAGAGAGCAACTACAAATAGGACTTCTAGGTCAGTCACAAAGCACTTGAAAGTTAAAAAAGGTTGCACTGCTTCTATTATATTGCCTCTGCTTTCAAGTCAGCAACTCAGACACTTAAAACACCTTTTTTCTCTTAAAAGTTCTTCTTGCATCATCTTTTAAATTTTATTTAAAAGTTAGACTTTTGAAGTATAAAGTGAGAGTAAAGTCTTTATCCCTTCAAAAGTAGAAACACTGTCAGATTCACAATGAAAACTAGAGAACAATAAATCACTTCAAAACCAGATGGTTATATTGTGAAGGCAGAACAAGCAAGCTTCCTGCACTAATGAAAGATTATGCCATAATTCCAGTGTATTTCCTGACCAAGCTTGAAATACAAGTGGATAACATTCTCAAAATACTAGCCAAATAAGTTACAGTGGAGATCAAGTATCATGAATGAAATATATTTAATAAGCAGGAAACAAAGTTGCATATTTACATTCCTTTAGAGAAGGGAAAGTTTCACTAAGTGGATTTAAAATAGAAATCACAGAGAAACCATATGGGGAAAGAGAAGAAGAAAAAAAAAAGGATTGTTAAGGTTAGTTCAGTATGTTGGGACACTGTTTACAAAGTAGTAAATTCATACATGGACTACTTAGAAGCAATTCATCAATGCACCTTTGATATTTTTGTATCTTAACTGCACCCTTCTACATCACAGGCTGGCATTTCTATGATGTGCATAAAATCTAAGAACAATTACTTGCCTCATCATCTGTCTAGGGAAGGATCAGTGGAAATGCACAATTTTGGTTGGCTTTTCAATTTCATACAGTTTTAAAAAGATATATTCTGAAACTAGAAAGGGGGTGAACAACTGAGAAGTGATCAACAAGGATTATCAGCACAGAGTATTTCCTTTGTCCAGTACAGAAATAGGTCATCTAACAGCAAAAACTACAACTTTCAATGGTTTTTTACACCCAGAAATGCAAACAGGAAAACAGTTCTTAAATTCCTGATTCAAGTATATAGTTTGCTAGAGATGCAGCTCTTCCATGAAAACTCAAGATTAATGAGAGGGAACTACATTTAGGGACACTGCTTCTCTGGCCAAGGATATTCTACTGCCACTTAAAGACAAAAATCATCTAAAGATGTTGGTCAGGCAGATCAGACAAAATTCAGGACAGTTTGGTATTCTTCATTGCCTCTGCTTCCAAAATTGCTCTTAAATCTTAACGGTTTGTAGCTAAACTTTTTTAGGACTGAATTCCTTGTTTCAGTATCACAGTTACTGAAGGATCTGTCAATACCAGCAGACAGATTCAGTAGGACTTTGTCTGTATGTGTGCAAACTAAGGATGTCTTAAGGAAGATGTTAGACCATAGAATATGACCTGTCCCATTGCTCAGAAACCGTTTTTTCTAACATGCAAATGTCCAAGATACACAGCAGTAGGGTCATAACCAGTCACTTCACAGGGCTTAAAAGCATAGAGAATTCAAATGCTGGATGCAATCAAATAGCTTGGACAGATCCTAACACTCAAAAGCAATGTGTTTTGAAAACTACACAGAATTTTTAACCTACATGCCACTGTATGGTGATATTTCATACGACCAACTCTGTCACTACTACCTCTATTCACATCTGATTGTTGCTAACAGGTAATAGTGGATTCACCCTACAGGAAGGTTCTTTTTTCTGCACTTGCAAATCTTACATTAAGTACAGGCATCTGGCAATAATGAGCTCATCAATCCAACTTACTTTGCTATTACTGGAACAGAGACTGCTTCAGATATGGCTTTGATCACATCACAGTGGACAGGGTGCTGAGGTCTCTCCTCCTTCTTCCTTTCCGACAAAAAAAACCAAAACAAAACACAAGAAAACCACCAGACCAAAGATTTCTACAGAATTCTGAATCATAGCACACATGACTCAAGGATTATTGAGACATATTTATTTTCATTTATTTACTTCATATATTTGATGTAACTTTCTGTTTGTTTTTGTTGGTTATTTTTAAACACTAGAGAATTCTTTCATATCAAATACAAGTTTAAATGCTGTTACTGGAATTCCATATTCAGTTAAGCAGTGTGTTTTATATACAGAATATTGAAGATCATTTTAGTTTTATTTAGTCTTTGGGAAAAAAAAAAAGAAAAATAGCAGTAAGTGGTTCAATTCCCTTATTACTGGCCTGATTTACTGCACCACTGGGTTAAATCAGAACCACATATAAATGTAGAGTATACTCCAGTGATATCTTACTGTGCTACATTCATCAGTAAACTAAAGAAAAAAAAAGGTCTAATTCTCTCCTGCCTAAAATCAATTTACCTTCCGTGGACTGCAATGGCAGCAATACCAGTTTTTTCTATTCTCTTTACTAGATTCACCGTATCCTCAACCTGAGAGAGGAGAGAATGACAGGATTTTAGTTGAAAGAAAAAGGAGTAACTACCATGCGAGCATTGTATGAACATGTCTGAGGTTTTTCTTTTATCAAGAGGGTTATGATTCCTGTATTTCAACAGTAACTCCCAACATGCATATTCACATAATACATACTCCAATTAAAGAACTACATCCTATGGTAAAAATAAGAATCAATTTTCAATCAACATAATGTGCAATCATACATTTATAAATATTCATCTCAGATGTGTTTTTAAAAAGCTAACTAGTATCTAGAAAATCCTAATGATATTCTGATAAAATTCTATGATGACCCATGAATTAAAAAACACAGAGGAAAAAGGAGAAGCTTCCAGATGCTGTTAAAAGACAGAAAGAAGTTTAGCACACCGATGGATTCGCCACTCTTATGCAGCTTTGGGGAAAGGGAGAATGAGAGAAAGCAAATTTTCTTTTAAAAAGCCAGAGAATTATGTGACTAATGACAAAAAGAGCACCTTCAGTCTTTTAAAAATGCAGCATCTACCATCTGGCATGGACACAGAGACAGAAGCTCACCTACTGTTCTGATGGATGACATGTTATGCAAAAGCAGCTTGAAACAATGAAGAGTCTCTAGGATACTTGTAAAAAACAAAAAGAGGTTCCAGTTCTTCAATGTAATATTTCAGAACCAAAATGATCTTAGACAGAGTTACTGGTTCTTTTCACACAGGCTTCATTTGTTCATTTAATCATTTTATGTGCATGTATAAAAGACTTTTGAACAATAGCTAGCTCAGTTACACTTCATCCATCTACAGAAACATTGATCCAGGTCATTATCTAGGCAGGTAATTAAATACACAATTGCAAAACAATCAGTTATTAAAAGAGAAGCCACATCATCTCCTGAAGGTTTAAAAACATGTAGGGAATTCAACTGAAAAAAAAAGTCCAATAAGGAAGCTACATCAACTGTAAAAAAAAAGGGAAAAAAGAGCCTAGGTAATTTTACTACATTCTGAATAGGTAAATTCTAGAAAAAATACTGACAAAATTAAATGTAACAGCTTTAGCAATATCAATCTTACCACAATTTCTTCAGAATGAATGCTTGTATTCAAGAACATTAAAAAAAAAGTCATTCTACTTGCAATGAATATGTTGCTTCTGAAAAGGAAGATTATGAACTTCTTTCTTTAAGAGAGGAATTTCAGTGCTTCAGTATATCAAAGGGTTTCTAAGAAGGCTGCACAAGTTGTTTTTAATTCAGGTATCATTTGTAGTATTTATTTCTGTCATAGTATGTACAGTGAATCAGGAGAAGTTATGCAAGTCTTCCTGGCAGTGTACAATAGTAGTTTATAGAGCACAGGGAGTTGCTTTTGTAAACACTATTTCATTAGTAAATTCTTCAGTGTTAACACAAATGTTGGAATTTGAGGAAGTAACATTCGAACTTGGTCTTCCCCTCTTGAAGTTTAACTTCAAGCAGGCCGCCAAGAAATTCCAAGTTCGTTGCATTATTTTCATGTACACATGATATCCCATTTGGCAGTCCTCTTCCAAAGTAAGAGTACATTTTTCCTTTCTGTGTTCATGTAGCATTTATCCACCAACAAAAGCTTTGGGAATAACTTGGAGGGTTATAATAGGACGGTACTAAAATATTTATTTAAAATCAAAGTATCTGCATTTCAAGTTCAATGGAATAAAACCACGTGCAGGTATCTAATGTTCAGTATTTTCTTTACTTTTTAAATTAGAGAGGAGAAAGGAAGTTTGGCAGCTGGTGTGAGCACCCAGAAAAGTGGCATGGTTAGATGGGGAAAATTACCAAACAGAATAAAATATCTTCTGAAAAATGCTAAGAAAATGCTTGCAGAGGGAAAACCATTAACCTGGAAACTAGGTCTGTGAACCAGAGCACGCCTGGTTGGTACAGGTGTTATACTATCAGTTGTTATCAGCTGTTACACTATCAATTGTTGCTACTAGTAATTTTTAACAGTGATCTAGCTTTATTAATCATAGGTATATTTGCTATAGTGATTTTTGCACTATTAGTGGTAATCTGTAATAAGAGTTGAGAAATCCAGAGGCTGAAATCCTCTGTGTCCTTGTGCATCACAGAATCTGACAGAGCCACAGTCACAATCTCTATACGGGTCAGAGACACGTTTAGATTGTGACAGTATTGCAAACAGAAGTTATTATTCCAAGTGTTATTTCACAATTACAGGTCTAAAATGCCAACAGTATAATGCCATATATTCAAATTGATTTTAAATCACAGAAATAAACCACAGCTAAGCAATTCAACATAATGATTTATGTTCTTACTGAGGGCAAAATGCGGATTTTGCAGGTTACTGGTTTACAAATTCCTTTAACAAGGGTAGTCAGTATCTGGAAAAAGAAAAAAAAGGAAGACAAGAAACATGACCTCAACAGTGACATTAACAGAGCTCCCCTTCTTTCTCTCTTGAGGATACAAAGAATTAGAACAATGTAACACTAGTTACTGCTCCTAAAAAGATGTTTTTAAAAGAGAAGAAAGCCTTCAAAATGGAAAAAAAAAGAAAGAAAATGAGGGAAAAATACCAAGTAATATCATTGAATCTTCTAAAAGAAAATTAAAATTGTAAACCAAATTCCACACCTAACACAAAGCACCTCTTATTCATTAAAACAAATTCAGAATAAGCAGACCAACAAGCAGTAGTTAGTTTAACCATTTGGAAAAAGAGATTTTCTCAGACTAAATTTCAGTCCAGCCAACCATACTTAAAAGGACCACGTGATGGTCTATACATGCTTAAATCACTGCATGACTATACAATAAGTGGTACCAGACACCAAGAGATCCTTACATTTGGCAAAAGGCTAACACTCCATCATGGTTATAACTTTGATGACATGCCCTTCTAATGGCACGTCCTCAGGGAATGAAATAAATGACGTAGGACAACCTGGTTTCATGTCAGAACTTACAAGGAACAGCACAACTAAGCAGCAGACCAGCTTGCTGAAACTGTAGAATTCCTACTAGCCTACAAAACAGAATGGTGTTATCACAGAAAGAGGAAAGGCTTGCAAAAGAAAGACTGACTCCACATCCCTTTTAGACAGAAGGAAAGAGCATGAACTGCAGGGATCAGAACAAGCCTGGCTAGTATTCAGTCATGCACCTGAGGGAAGAGAGTCTGGTCTCTTCAGAAAGAGAGATGTATATACAAGAACTTCCTTAGGGAAAAAAAAAATTTCTATATAAAAATTGTATTACATCTCTATCTATATTACACATAGATGTTTTCAGTTTTAGATACACAAAATTATATACACATAAATACATATATATATGTATGAACCCTTTTTCTTACAGGTTCACAGAGGATTTTATGCCTTTTTACAAACACAGCCATGTAAAACTCCTCCCCTCTGCAAATACAGCACCACATTCCTTTTCAGTTTAAAACTTTCACAATAAGGTAGTAATTTTACAGTCCAGACAATGACAAGGAGAACTAAATCAGGATTATTGATCCATAACCTTAATTTCAGTGTTCAAAACTGGTTATTCCACTCTAGCTTTTACAAATTTGTCTTCTGTGCATTCATTCCTGCATTCAGTAGAGTACAGTACTTAATACTTCACAAGGCAGTTCAAAGCCCACCCAGTGATACTTACAGACTCTATTTTGTCAGGATCAGACAGCAGTGCTGCTCCCATACCTCCCTGGGAAAATATACAGAACCTGTTACACACTAGGCAAACATATTTTTCAAGGAGAAAATGGCAAACTCTAAAATGCAGAAGCATTAGTGAACACTTTGCTGAAACATTTCCCAGAACTGTAGAGCCATAATTCAGGCCACCAACTTGCTCCCATTAATTTCTGGAACAGACAGGATTTCAAAAAACCATTTTTAGCCACTGTAATCATCCAGTTTCTTCTCATTAAGTGACAGCTGAACAGATTTATTGTTTTGATATTACACTCCACATTTGAGAGGTCTTGATGTCAGTAGCTTCTGACTACACACTACATTTAGAAAAAACAGGCTAAGACAAATTAAGTGGCTGTCTTGAACACAAATTATGAACACTAAAAATTTAATATTTTAGCTGTTCTTTCTCTGCTATTTCACCTGCATACACAGATTTAGAGGCAAATAAGCAATCCTAAGAAATCAGTTCAAAATTGTATGAACTTTTTTGACCCAAAACTACTGTCAGAGCATAATCATTCTCCAGCTTTTGAATTTTTGACCTTTCATCCTAGTACAGGGTCAATGTTTTGGTGTTCTGGTCTTAATTATCATTCTGTGGAAGGATAAAATAGTCTTTCATGTAATTAGTTATAATACAGAAGAAAGTAATAATAGCTAAAGAAAACATTACTGGAAATACCATCATGACCATTATGAATTTAATGACATCCTCAACATGACTACAGTTTCTTGCTAATACCACTTTATCTCAAAAGCCATCTGGCAGAAAAACAAAGAAGTTCAGAAACAACAGAATCTAAATTCATAAATAAAAATGAGTCCAGAACAGGGGAAATTAAAGTTTGAGTTTAAAAGAACATGAAGCATTTGTTTTCACCATATATCACTTGTTATTTACATAAGTTATCATTGAAATAGAAAGAAGTTAATGGGATTAAACCAGAAAAACCCTAGAAATGCAAGTGGGTAAAATTCAAAAGTTAAATGAAAGAATAATTTAAGTATTCTTCAGAATGCAGGCCAACCTACAAAAATATGAAGCAGTGAAACAGAATCTTGCTATATATTCATCCACACTAACCTGAGCTAACAAGCTTCACACAAGCTAACCTGCTTAAAGATATGGTATGTTTAATTACATGAGCAAACCTATTCTTGAGAGATTTCTAACATACTACATTATTTTACTGTATTAGGGCCATGGCACCTTGGAAACTCTTACTTTCTGAAAAAAAAAGAAACAAACTCAAGTTTATCTGCATGAAAATTTTACTGCCTGAATTTGTCCAGCCCAGAAAAAAAGAACAGTTTCTACACTTCACACCTCTAAGAAAGAAATAAATAAAAAGAGAGCAATCAGAATCTACTTGCCTTAGTAGAATACTCTTTTGGGCACCCCATGTTGATATCAATACCAGCTACATCACTCTCTCTGAAAGACAAGGATACAATTAAAATATTTTCAGCATATTAGAACAAGAATCAGGAAGACATCTTCCCAGAAAGCTTGCTCATCATCATTAAGACTTAAATGATAATTTAAGGTTAGGATTTTATTTGAACTTCTGAACTTTTAGCTTCTCACATAATTTATGCATTTATTTTAACAGCAGTCTGAAAATCAGTCTGTCCACAGGCTTCAATGACCAATGTTGCACAGAAGCTGCAAATTCTCACCTTAAATATGTTTATATAGGGTTGAACATATATAAGTCTATATAAATATATCCACCAGTAAATTCACCACTGTCAGTAAAACAAGTTCTACTGAAACTACAAAGGTTTGAAAGACACTTTTCATTTATGCACAGTACTTTACTGGGGGCTTCAAGCCACAAACAGTAGAAGACATTTTGGGGAATACTGGTCTTACTTGCAGCTCTGGAATACCCAGGGAAATTTCATATTGGAGAGATCAAGGACACACTGCACTAGCAAAAAGCCATCAATCCCAGTATATGCAGCTGCTGCTATGAGCAAGAATTGTTTGAAATAGAAGTTACAGTTACACAATGATACCATTGGCCTTTTGAGATGCTACTTTTACTGTGCAGCTCCTACAGAACTTTTCTTGGTCCTATCAAGACCAACCTTCACCTCTCAATCATAGAAAACTGTCTTCCACAATAATTTCTCTGTATATAAAAGCCAAAAAAACCCCAACTCCTGGTAATATGGGAGTGAGAGAAAATTACTTACACAAGCTTAGCTACTGCCAGGGCTCTTTCAGCATCTGCAGAACCCTGTTGGTAAATGATGAGGATTTATAATTACAAAAGATCATCAAATTAATTTTTAGAAGTCTTTTTAAGAAGTTCCACTAATAACAGTTCTACAGCATCTACCAGAACCTGATCCAGGGCTAACATTACCACTGAAAAAAGCCTCTTTCAATATCCAATGCAGTCCATAGTTCTCTCTCCCTCCAGCCCCCATTATCTCTTGTCCTACACAGATTGGTCCCAAGAAGCAAATTACTATCTTCTTTTCTAAAGCAGCCTTTAATCCATCTGTGCAGTGTTAACATGCACATTAACCCCCTCTTACCTATGCTGAACAATATAATTTCTTTCAATCTTTCTAGTGAGACTGTTTACTGCACAATGCAAGACTTAAACACACGATCAAACATCAGCATCATTTATTTTTGATATCTACATGTTCATAAATGTATCAAAGAGAGCTATTACAAAAACAGGCTGCTGTTGCAGAGCACAGAATTTACCTTAATCACCTCTTGTGAAAACAGCTCTAAGGAGAGCTTATAATGTAGCATCTTGATCACACATGTACTAATAATTTGGAAGTTCTGCAACACGTTTGGTGTGAAACTTTATCTCTGCCTGAAGGATCAAGAAAATCATAGTCTGCAATTCAGAACTGCTTTAGACTTAAGTCTAAAGCAGTTCTGAAGTACTAGTCTTTAGACTAGTACTACCTTGTTTAAGTATGTTATTAAGAGAGGACCTGTAGCTGATTTCTTACCATTTGAAAGACTACATGGTGCCTCTCCCTTTCACAAGTTCTGAAAACAACTCTTTCATTAGGTGCAATGAAGTCCACTGTTTCGAGTACTTCTATAAAAAATAAGAGACAGATAAAACAGACAAAAATTATACACAAATGTAACCCTAAAGGAAGTCATATAGCATTTCATTTATATATGGGTTACATAGTCATAAGTCTTCCACAAACAGCAGAACTAATGACACCCTACCTCCTATATGCCCTTGCAGAACATTTCTTGCTAAACAGTTCAAAAAGAATTACCAACTGTCAGTTACTAATACTTTAGACTTATCTTCAAAAAAATATTCATGCTTTTCACAAAGGACACTACTGAAATTCCTTAAGAAGGGGAGCAGATCGGTGCAAACTTCAAAAACTTATTTATAAGTCCCTAGACACAGTTTAGGGAGATTATAGTTACTCATACGTCATAGTAATCACTAAGAGATTACATCAAGAAAATTTTTTTTTTTCTTAATTAGAAAAAAAAACAACCCAAACATCTACAGTTATTAACAAAAGAAATGCTATACTTGCCATTTATAACTCTCTTACACTGCAGCATCTTTATGTCAATCAGCTCCTGAGAATAAAGCATAGAAAAAAATATCTCAGTGAGTGAATGTTTAGAGCACACAGTTCTAAACAGATGCCCATCTTACTAAACAGCTATCTAAAAACAATAAATATACAAAATAAATTAAGAGTTTAGCTATATAAAACACCCAACTAATGTTTCAAAATACATCCACAGAACATAAGAATGTGGTATGTTGACAAAGGGTTAGAAGAACCCTTGTTCTAGCAAGGTAGAAAGCAAGCAGAACAACCATCCTAGAGCAGAATAGGAAGATAACAGTAAAGCAACAAGCCACCTGAAGAATGGCCATTTATTTATACTTGATAAACACAGAGATGAACAAAACAGTAATGTAAAGCTTTAAGACTTCTTTACTTTAATCCCAAGTCTTAACGATCCTCTACATTTTTAAGACAAAATGAAGCTTTATGTTGACCTTTACTAGAGAACCCAATATCCAGTCCCCATTCTTCCAGAATTTATGGCTTTCTTTTAGAAGAATCCCAGAGCTTCCATGTACATGTATTAGCTTGACTGCAGATTCATACAATTGTTTTTTTTTTAACTAAGACTCATCAGGTATTGTTTGTGCTATGTTCTGAAGTAGCCCTGAATTCTAAAGTGTTGACAGATGAGAGAGAAAAAGATTAGAAAAAAAGGATTAATTAAAGAATGAGATGTTACCACACAGAAATGCCAAATGCCATTGACTAGGCTATTCTACTGCCAAGTAACTGCAGTATAATTGCCTAAAACAGATCTGGTTTGTACTCTTTTGTCAGTTCTTAAGGAAACCTAAAAAGTATAATTTTACTGACAAAAACCTATGAAGAGAGATATGTAACTGCTAACACTAATCTATGTCCAAAAAGTTTTAACTTCCCTGTCTTTCAATGACAATGAGGATAAAGGAAAAGACAATGTAGATTTTATTTTTCAAGTGAAATGATGAAAACTACAACAGGTTTTTAGCTACATGAATGACTTTTCCACTACAAGCTTTGTTGCGTGATGCAACTTACTAAGTTTGTGGACCTCTTCCTCTGAAGACTACAACTATGGCAAAAAAGGGTGTGTGAAACTGCTTTAGGTGTACAGGTTATAGAGCTGGATTCAGTGAAATTCTCATATCCTGTGATTTCAGCGGTAAGCAAGAAACACCTTTGTATGTGTGCTTTGTTGGGAGATAAAAACTTCCAAAGAACCAACAAACAAACCCCACAACAATTTCTACATTACTATCTTCCCCTAATTTCATATACAATGGCCTTGTCAAAGCTGTGGTTAGTGAAATCCAATAGCTGCTCCATAACAAGATTCTTTGCTGCTACTGAAAAGTCTAAGAGATATTGGAAAAGCACAAAGGCTGTCTGAAGCCTGACTCACTTTTAGTGTTTAGGACTTCTGGATTCTCTAACTCAATGCTTGTGATTTCTCTGTATATGATCTGCTGCAGTTAGCCTCCCAAAGGAAAAAAGATGTATATTCTCAATCCCATATAAAGCAGAGGTCATAATTAATAAACTTGTGAACTGCTAATTAGTATTTGTCAAAGAAGAAAAACACCTTTACTTTCTATTTTATGACAGATGGGGCAACTATTCTACTGAATCTTGACAATTCTTCTGAATCATCCAGCAATCTTCCACTGGGAGCAGATCCAACTAATTAAATACCATTTGTAGTTCTAGAAGACAGACAAAAGGTGAGCTGGGGTCAAGATGAAAATAGCATATTGTCTCTCTGAGAACAAATCTTCTCTTTCTTCTACCCCAAAAAAGGGCAGTGAGCTAACTCACAAGAGAATTGCTGTCAAGATTCCTGAAGATCATTCTAAACAAATAATTCTGAGGACTTTTTTCAGTCTGTTCTATTAGTACAGATCAAACATTCTTCAAGAAAGCCAGTATTTAAGACATGTTTACATTGTTTAACTCTTTACTGCATGGTTTGTTGTTTTTATTAAAAAGAATCTGGGCTGACTCGTGTAACTTGTACTTGTGTCTACATTTGAGAAGAATATTAGTACTGAAGGGAGAAAATGGGGTTAGGGATTCACTGCAACATACAGATAGTGACTAAGGACTAAAACTTACAGAACAGTCCTACCAGTAGTATCTGTAACAAAATAAAGGCTCAACCTCAGGAAGCTTTAAGAAAAGTGGTTAAGCAACAAGGATGGCAGCACTGTGCAGGGTATATCTCAACGCTCTGGGTTAGCCCAGCAGAACTAAATGAGAGGGTAGGTCAGCCTAGGACTTCTTTTAATGTTACAACTCTACTCACTAAGACAAAACAAAAATCAAAACACAGTTGTTTTGAAAATGCTATGGCCAACGTTTTGTCTAAATGAATTTAAATTTACTGAGCAGTCTTAAAATATGGGTTTGCCATGACTTGAGGACTGCTCAAAGGGAAATGCCATAAGCCCTACAGATTCTTCTTTCCCCTTTTTCTAATGGAAAAATATGCAAAAGGAGCAAGTCCCACAATAAATTAAGTCTTTTTGTACTTTTATAATAACAATGTTATAAGGCTACCTCGCAGTACACGATATCAGCACCATAGTCCAGAGCAAGAAGACGCATTGGTAATGTTCCCACTCGCACCATTGGAGCCAGGATCTTCTTGCCTCTAAAACACAAAGGTGTGTTCACCGTCATTCCTCTTGCGGAACTACCTGGAAGAGGAGAACCAAGGGGGACAGCCATGGACTATCGCTGCCTACTCGCAAACGTCCA
>VWZY01011396.1:1472415-1541701 GCA_013399075.1 Chloroceryle aenea | reverse complement strand
TGGCAGTTGGGGCCTCCGGACCGGCCGGCCCCTGCGAGGCGAGGACGCAGGTGGTGGTGGTCGGTGCGACCTTCCCCAGGGGACTGAGCGAGACGCTGGGGAAGTTCACTGATGTGGGCCGGTTTGTCACCATCACCACCCAGAGCCTGCACCACCTGCCACCCCATGTCCAGCAGAAGTTTGTCCGCCTCAAAGGCCGGGACAAGCTGCTTGAACTGCTGCAGCTACTTAAGGAGTGCCAAGCGTCCAGCGGGGCTGTTCTCATCTTCTGCAACACTGCCAGTACTGTCAACTGGCTGGGCTATATCCTGGATGACCACAAAATCAAACACCTACGGTTGCAGGGACAGATGTCAGCAGCTGCTAGAGCTGGTATTTTTGCCTCCTTCCAGAAGGGTGATGTGTCTGTCCTTGTCTGCACTGATCTTGCCTCGCGGGGGCTGGACACCAACAGTGTGAAGCTTGTAGTCAACTATGACTTTCCAAACACCCTGCAGGACTACCTACATCGTGTGGGGCGAGTTGGACGGGTTGGAAGCAAGGCACCTGGAACCGTCGTTAGTTTTGTCACCCATCGGTGGGATGTGGACCTGGTGCGGAAAATAGAGACAGCAGCCCGGAAGAGGACAGGTGTCCCAGGCATGGACTCCTCTATTAGTAAGCATCCACCTAAAGGAGGTTGATTCAGGATGCCAAGCAGTAATAAATGACCTGGTAGGGACTAGGCTTGAAGTTATTAAGGCAGAGAAGTCATTAGGTGGGAAGGAGAAGGCTTTATTAAAGCTTGAGGCTTTTCCAAGGTTGTATCAATTTGTCATTTTATGGTTACCTTTCACAGAGGAAAGGAATCTTGCTGCTTCATGTTCTATTAAATAACTTTTAGAAGCCTTTGAGTGTTTTCTACTCATTCTTTCTGCACACTCTAGTGACATCTCCAGTCTCTGAATTCATTATAGAAAACAAAATCAACCTATCAAAAAATGTTTCTTTTTAAAGGAAAGAACCATGTTGACCCACAGGTAACAGTGTGAATTCTTTTAAATATTGTACCATTGTTATTTTCTGCTTTTAACCAAAAGGTTTAAAGAGGCTGAGGTTATTTCATATCTAGCTGCTAGTTTGTATCCATGGTAAATAATCACAGAAAAATAGCAGTTTAGCTCTGATTTCTGTTGCAGTGATTTGTCACAGCATTTTAGTGGTTTGGGGCTTTTTGTTTGGTTTTTTTTCATGCTATCCTCTTTAGGCTGTGCTAAATCTCTGTATGGAGAAATAGTGAGCTGTTAAATGAAAAGATCACACCATAGGATCCAAGACATCGGTTTCAGAGGAAATAAGGCACTGGAGCTACTCTTAGAATATTGAGAGTTAAGTAAGATTAATTGATGCTGATTCCCAATGCGCTGTGGGTTTAGAAGCATTAAGGAGACTGCCTCTCCAGCAGTCTTATTGACCTTGCTGTTTTTACCAGTCTTCCAAGTGTGCTTCTCATTTATGGAGGTGCTATTCCATATGTTCTGGAGGAAGCACTCCATCAGTTGTAGTGGAGGCCCTATCCCTTTGATTGCACAACATTTTAAGGCAATTTCACTTACCAATGTGACATTTGTTAAATTTGAGCGTAACACAAAATTTATTCCGTGCCATCCTATCAATTTACCACTCCTAGTGTAGGGTTGGCATATAGAATAGGTTTTGGAAAATTAAACCAATGTCCAACTGTTGTTTCCCCAAGGCCAACTAAAATCATCAACTGATTTTTGTTTCCTTCTCAAGGGTCAACTAGGAGTGAGGCTAAAACATAGCAACATTAACATTAGTTTCAGATCTGTCTTAGAGATGTGGGTCCAACAGGTTGAGATTTCCATGATCTCAGTGTGCCTTCCTGACTCCTGATCCAGGCAGCCTGCTTTCCAAGTTTGACTGCAGTGTAGGTTGTAAGTAGAACTTGAAAGGGGCTGCTCCACTCCTCTCTTTGAGAGGATCACCTGAAATATTTCTAACATAAACCCAATCCCCAGGTTTAAACAAGTGTACCAGGGAATCCAAACCAGATGCTCTGGTGGACATTAGTCATCTAATAACGTTGTGTAATTGTTTCCCTAATGCAATCAGATGATGCTGTATGTTAATCTCTCCCAGTTGGGTGAGATCTTGCCCTTCATGTCTAGTTTGAAATGGTGTTCCATACAAAATTTCTAAAGGGCTCAGTTTTTCCTTAGTCCTTAGTTTGACTGAGCCATAACAATGTGATGGGGAGGGCTTGATCCCACCTTAAATGTGCTTCCTGGCAAATTTTACTTAGTTGAGTCTTTATCAAATGATTTCTTTTTTCCACTTTCTTGTGGGTGATAAGCTGTGTGCAATTTCCAATTAAGTTCTAAAAAATTACCAACTGCTCCTGTTGGTGTACCAAGTGTATTCAGCTTCCTCCAGTGGCTCTTCCCTCAGGTCAGGTGGTCTCAATGCAGTCCTGCTCAATAGCTTCCATTTCCTGCTTCTGGCCTAGAGAAGAAGCAGGGTTAGTAATGGCAGGTGTGACAATATCAGCATCATGCTCCATCAGGATGGCCTGATACTTCAGAAACCTTGCTGTTGAGAACCAATGTCCTCCTTTTTGTTCTAAAACAGAGGTTACAGCATGGGACATGTGCACAATCATCTTTTGCCCAAAGTGAATTTCCAGGCTTCTTGAATAATCAGAACAGCAACTGCCGCCCAAAGGCATCCTGGCTAACCTTTGCTAACTTCATCAGCTGTTTGGAAAAGTATGATACTGCTCACTTACAGGGACCCAGCTTCTGGAGTATAATTCCCAAAGCTACTCCTTGTCTCTATACAAGAACAGCCAGAAGGGCTTAGTTATATCAGGCAAGCCCAAAGCTGGAGCCCTCATTAGCTCTCGTTTCAATTCTTTGAATGTCTCCCTAGCTTTGTCAGTCCACATTAATTGTGTCTGGCTATTTTTCAATAGTTCACATAAAGATTTAACCATAAGCCTGTAATTATAAATTCATAACCAACACCAACCTGTCATTCCCCAAAAGGTTCGTAGCTCTTTTACTGTAGTTCATTGTGGAGTTCTGCATATAGACTCTTTTTAGTCAATCCCAAGATGCCTCTGTCCCTTGGAAATAACAAATCATAAGTATATTACTTCTTTCTTCAGAACCTGGGCTTTCTGTAATGAGACTTGATAACCATTTAGTCCAAGAAAATTGAACAAGCTCACAGTCAATTCTTTACATTCTTCCTCCTCTTCCGTAGCTATTACAATATCACCTACATATTGCAAGAGAGTCACATTTCCTGAAGGTCTTTCCCAGGCCTCAGTTCTTTGGCCAATTGATTTCCAAAGATTGTAGGGCTGTTTTTAAATCCTTGAGGTAACACTGTCCAAGTTAGTTGGGTTTTTTGCCCTGAATCAGGATTTTCCCATTCAGAAGGAAATAAATTGTGTCTTTTGGGGGCCAAGGTGAGGCAAAGAAGGCATCCTTTAGATCTGATACTGTGAACCACTCATAGGTTTCTTTTAAATTAGTCAGCAAGGTGTATACAGGATATAAATCTTCAGTTATTTTATTTATTGCCTGCAGATCTTGTACCAATCGATGAGTTTTGCCATGAGGCTTTTTAACAGGCAGAATAGGAGCATTATATTCTGAAGAACATTCAATTAATAATCCAAATTTTATATATTCTTCTATAATGTTTTTCACTCCCTGTCTATTTTACAATCTTAGAGGATACTGGTTTAGTCTGACAGGTTGCACTCCTTCTTTGAGTTTGACAACAACCTGTTCTGCATTTTTAGCCTTTCCACGTATTCCTGAGGTCCATACTCCTGGGTACACTTGATATTTTATTTCTTGAATAATCTCTTCTTCCTTAATTTGAGGTTCAATGAGAGCCAAACTTAAAATTTTAATGTGATTCTTTTCTGGTATTTTAAATTCAATTTCTCTGTTCCTGAACCTTATCTCAGCATACAATTGTTCCAATAAATCTCTCCCCAAAAGTGATTTAGGAGCCTCAGGTAGGCAGAGGAATTAATGAATCCCTACACTTTTTCAACTTTTAAATTCTGCTTCCACAATATTAATGGTTTGCTCACTCAAGGGAAATAGTTTCTGGTTTAGTACTGAAATGTGACCCTGGTATCTATTAGAAATTCCACCGGTTTCTCTTGTTTCCCTAGCTGAATTTTTACCCAGGGTTCGGCTACGGGAGATTCCCCTGGTCCGCATCAATCATTTTCTACATCAGTTACCATCGCCGACTTTCCCAGTCTCGGGCAATTCCTTTTCCAATGCTCCATCTGCTTACAAAAAGCTCACGGATCTTTCAGGGAGATTTGATTTCCCCTAGGTGGGGCACGTGTACCGTTTCTCGTAGCACTTCTCCCCCCATCAGTACTGTTTCCTGATGGATTCCGGGAGGGTGCTAAGTCCCCTGTGGTGCACAAGGCAGCCACGGTAGCATTGGCGACTGTTCTGCCCGTTACCCTCTCCTTCTGGCTGTCCCTATTCCGGTACACTTGCCAAGCAGCCTCCAGCAATTTCTCTAAGTCCCTCATGTCTGTCCCCTGCAATTTCTATATCTTTCTCCTAATATCATCCACTGATTGTCCCAAAACCAAGAATATCAGCTGATCCTTTGCTGCCTGAGAGGTAAAGTCTAGGTGGTATATTTCTGTATTCCTTCTTTTAATCGATTCAAAAAATCACTAGGGGATTTTTTCTATCTTGTTTAATTTCATATAATTTAGACCAATTCACTGCCTTGGGGACCACATTTCTCATTCCATAGGCAATCCATTCCCTATACCAGACTAATAAATTCCGTTTTCCCCCATCATTAGGGTCCCAGCTGGGATTAGCAGTCGGAACATAATTATCCACCCATCACAGCAATGTTCCAGCTAAGATCTGGGCTTGTACCTGTGCTCTGGCTGCTCTCACAAACATCTGCTTTTTTGACTCACTAAATGCTGCATCCAACATTGCATCCACATCCTCCCAGTCCAGGTCCTGAGTCTTAACAATTAATTCCAACACTTTAGCAACCTTTTTGAGATCATACTGATAGTGGCCAACAGTTGCCATCCAACAGNGATGGATTCCGGGAGGGTGCTAAGTCCCCTGTGGTGCACAAGGCAGCCACGGTAGCATTGGCGACTGTTCTGCCCGTTACCCTCTCCTTCTGGCTGTCCCTATTCCGGTACACTTGCCAAGCAGCCTCCAGCAATTTCTCTAAGTCCCTCATGTCTGTCCCCTGCAATTTCTATATCTTTCTCCTAATATCATCCACTGATTATCCCAAAAACAAGAATATCAGCTGATCCTTTGCTGCCTGAGAGGTAAAGTCTAGGTGGTATATTTCTGTATTCCTTCTTTTAATCGATTCAAAAAATCACTAGGGGATTTTTTCTATCTTGTTTAATTTCATATAATTTAGACCAATTCACTGCCTTGGGGACCACATTTCTCATTCCATAGGCAATCCATTCCCTATACCAGACTAATAAATTCCGTTTTCCCCCATCATTAGGGTCCCAGCTGGGATTAGCAGTCGGAACATAATTATCCACCCATCACAGCAATGTTCCAGCTAAGATCTGGGCTTGTACCTGTGCTCTGGCTGCTCTCACAAACATCTGCTTTTTTGACTCACTAAATGCTGCATCCAACATTGCATCCACATCCTCCCAGTCCAGGTCCTGAGTCTTAACAATTAATTCCAACACTTTAGCAACCTTTTTGAGATCATACTGATAGTGGCCAACAGTTGCCATCCAACAGCCATCTAAATCCACAAAGGTGAAAGGTACTTTAATTCTGGCTGGTCCTTCTGTTCCTATTGCTTGCCTCAGTGGAGCCTGAATAACAGGTCCCACTTTACTTCAAGTTCTGTTAGTAATGAGAGAAAATTCAGCACCAGCCCTTTCCCTTTCCCTTGCCCCCAATTCTTCAACCCCAACAGCACTTACATCTTCCTTCTCCAGTGGAGGTGGTGAAGGCCAATAATCCTCTCATCTCTTGTCCTGTGAACCGATCTTTAAAGATCTCTGTCCAATACCACAAGATGAGCAACATCTTTCAGTTTCTCATTTTATTATTTTCCTTTTCTAACACCAGGACCATGGGGTCCCGGGGTGCTAAATTCATTCTCCATTCTTTCTNTAATTTAGACCAATTCACTGCCTTGGGGACCACATTTCTCATTCCATAGGCAATCCATTCCCTATACCAGACTAATAAATTCCGTTTTCCCCCATCATTAGGGTCCCAGCTGGGATTAGCAGTCGGAACATAATTATCCACCCATCACAGCAATGTTCCAGCTAAGATCTGGGCTTGTACCTGTGCTCTGGCTGCTCTCACAAACATCTGCTTTTTTGACTCACTAAATGCTGCATCCAACATTGCATCCACATCCTCCCAGTCCAGGTCCTGAGTCTTAACAATTAATTCCAACACTTTAGCAACCTTTTTGAGATCATACTGATAGTGGCCAACAGTTGCCATCCAACAGCCATCTAAATCCACAAAGGTGAAAGGTACTTTAATTCTGGCTGGTCCTTCCTCCTATTGCTTGCCTCAGTGGAGCCTGAATAACAGGTCCCACTTTACTTCAAGTTCTGTTAGTAATGAGAGAAAATTCAGCAGCAGCCCTTTCCCTTTCCCTTGCCCCCAGTTCTTCAACCCCAGCAGCACTTACATCTCCTTCTCTATCACCTTCCTTCTCCAGTGGAGGTGGTGAAGGCCAATAATCCTCTCATCTCTTGTCCTGTGAACCGATCTTTAAAGATCTCTGTCCAATACCACAAGATGAGCAACATCTTTCAGTTTCTCATTTTATTATTTTCCTTTTCTAACACCAGGACCATGGGGTCCCGGGGTGCTAAATTCATTCTCCATTCTTTCTGCCATCCAGGATGTTTCTGCAAAACCTATCTGCATAAACCACTTCATCCCACTTACCTTCTCAGTGCAGAAATACCATGAGTTACAACAAAGTGTTATAAAGTTCTGTCAGAAGGCCACTTTCCTCTCTCAGCTAGTTTATAGAGAGGCCATTACTGGTTACAATATTTAATTAAGGTTTTATGGTTCACAATCCCTCCACGTGGTCCCCCGATATCCTTCCACTGATCTAAAATTCAGCCCAAAGAACTCTTTTCAAAACTTTGCTCTTGTTGTTTCCCCATTCTAAACTTAAAATGTATGTGACACAAGGAGAGGGGTCAGAGCACAAACAGCACACAAGCCTAACAATTACTATCACAGATACAGTTACTGTCCCAAATATCCTACAATTATCAAACCTGGGTAACAAGTCAACTTAGGGTACTCGCAGATTTCCAGATACGCATGGATCAGATAAATGTGTGTGCCACACAGATATAACCGTGGTCAGATACGAGTGCACAAACAAGCGACTGTAGGAACCAATCGCGTGCAATTGTCTGCCACCCTGTGGGGTTCTCACAAACTGCAACTTAGGAGCAGCTTCAAAATGACCGGTCCCAAACCAAAAACAATGCCTTATTTTTACCAGAGGTCCTTGTCTGCCCCCAGGAGGATCCCCTGAATCAGTGAGGCCCTCCAGAGAACTCCTCCGGGGCCAGCCCAGGGAGTCACCGGCTCAGAGGTTCCTGCAGCCGGACAGAGATTGTCCCATCCGGGTCGCCAAAACTGAAACAAATTCGGAGCTTTCAGACCCCCTTGCTTTCTAGCACTCCTCACCGGGGTGGGAGCTGGGTGCGGCTGGGCAAGGATTCCAAGATAAATACCCACTAGCAAGAGAGTTTTTATTAAGCAGGCATTCTTTATTGCAGTGCTGGGGCAGCACTGGGCATTCTTCACCGTAAATGTTCCAACAAATTAGCAAAACACACCATCTAATATTCATTTAAAAATACATATATTCATAAAATATCCTGGAAAGGGCAGTCTCATGCTAATGAGTTCTCAGAATTCATTTACATAGCCCGAGTATGTGTAATAAAATTAGGGTTAGGGCCTTTTCCCCCTCCGGTTGTCATTCATAGTCTTCCTCGCACTGTTCGTTAGTTGAACTCTGGGTTTTCTTTGCCCATATATGGTCATGGGGTTAGCTCATCCAGCCTTTGGCTCATCCATCCATTCTGGGATGCTTCAAGAAGGTCAATTTAAGTTAGTTCCCAGGTGTTTATCATCCTCTTCTGTGCTTATCTTGACATCTTGAGTCCCTGTTATCAGGGGTGCTCAGGCCTAATGAACCATCTCAAGGCCAGTTTGACTTTTGCCAGCAAGAAGTTGCACACTTCTCATTATCAGCTCTTCCCAATAGATGACTAAATTAGGTGAGGCTAAGAAAAGAATAAAAGTAAAGTTACTATATAAAACAATACAAAAATATGAGTAAAGATACAGTGGTAAAATTTCTGGGGTTGACCAGGCATATCAATCCTTTTGATCCCTTCCACACTGAGAAGGGAACAGGATTTCAATATTAAATGCATTCACTGGTTAGTGAACACTATTCACTAAGACTGATTAAAATTGTTTATCTGAACAGTTGCTTAATATACTTTTCCTAATCTAATTCTTCTGTGTTCTCTCATTTTAGGACATAGGACTTTATAAACATTTCTAGTTGTGACTAGAAGGAGGTGTGGGGAGTAGTGGATTCCTTATCAAAACAGGAACTCACAAAATGAAGGTAGTGTCTACTCAGCAGAGCTCTTGAAAAAGGTCACACTGTTTACAGGGTATTTTGAGATCCTTGGGTGGGAGAACTTTGGTATATATGCACAGGACATGCGTGAGCTTTGTTCTATAATTCTTCCTATACAGTTAAAAAAAAATAAAAATGTTCTGGGATCATCTTGAATGTAGATGAAGCTTTTAGGGTGAATGTCTTACCCTGTAGCTAGCAAGTTCCTTCTCACACATGTCCAGAAGCAAAATCCAACAAAGAACCCATAGAGGGACTCAGGTGTGACGTTGGCAGCAGCAGTGCAGGGCCCTGCTCCCAGTTTTCTGTCCCTCCTTGTTCGGTCAAGGCAGCTCTGCGGAAAGCTTTGTGGTCAGGAGCCTTTGAGAGCCTCCTTTCACCAAGTGGTGGCAGCTCTGGCCTGTGATGTTGGGTGTGGAAGGGTGCAATCAACTCTTTGGAAGGTACAAACTCTTCAAACTTTGGCTGTTTTCATGCCCCAGGATCAGGGAATAGCAAGCAGTTGCCAGTTGAACCAGCATCTTAAAGCGTCCAGAGGATTCCTTTTGCAGTTACGTATTCTTCAGTGTGACCTGAGAGAGGCAGCTGTTGTACCACAGTGCTGAGGGAGCCCAGATAGATGGCATCATTAATATCAGTGTTATATTTGATATCATAGTATCAGATCTTAGGGCTTAGTTACCAACAAAGTATTTCATGCAATGCGTGTACACTCTGGCTTGTAAACAACAGAATTATGCAAGCCAGCTTTCTTTACAGATAGCTGTCCACAGATTGGAACAGCCTAGGGCTCGGTAGTCATGCCTTGATTATATTCCATTTTATGGGTTGGTTTCACTGTGGTCACCTTTAGTGCCTTGGTTACAAAACATCATAACTATAAAAGACACTTCAAATGCTTTGAATTATTTTTGCAAGACAGAACGTGCTTGATTTTGAGGTGTCCACTTCAGCAATATGAAGTGATGCATGCATTCTGTGAAGTCACCAGAAATTAACTTAATTGTCTTTTGTAATGCTTCAAAAATATAGATTGTCATATTTTCAAAAGTGGCATTTAGTTATTCATCCTAAAAGGAAGAAAGTTTACATACTATAGGATAAGTGAATGGACTGAGAATAACCTGTGCTCTCCCTTTTTACTTTGGTAACAAATAGCTCTTTCTGGTCTGTGTGTCTGTTTCTGGTACCCTCTGCAGGGCACATCAATAACCCAGTTTGCAGAATGAGTGGAAGTTAATCTTCATAACCTCTGTGGAGCTAAACACAGTCTCAAAGGACTCTTAACAGCCACTTCTAAGCATTTCTGTCTAGGTGTCTGAAGTAAGTGGTTGCTCCAGCAGTACTGATGTTAAGCTCCCTTAAGCCTAGCAGGTTTTTTAGGTTGTAATTTGACCTGATGTTCTGAGGTGATAAAATATGTTGCAAATATATTAGTACTTAACAGTATAAAAGGATGTTATCCAGTATAATTGCGACGCCTTAAAGGTAAAAAGCCAAATTTTAGCCCATCCTGTAATTTAATGAATAATTTTAATAATGCAGAGGTGGCACACAAGACTCCAAGGACGAAACAGTTGAGCCTCTTTATACCTGAAAGGATTGTGTGCTTTGAAAGTTAGTACCTTGAGAATCTTCTTATGAAAAGACTAGCAAAATATTCTTGAAAAGACTTTCACAGATGTTTTTGCTCTCAGGGTGGGGGAGGACAGGTTTTGGAATGCAACCCTGAATGTCTTTGATTCAGTTACTTAAAACTAGTCTTCTCATAAGTTTAAACAGGGCAACTATTTCAGAAGGTAATTATGTACTTATGTTTCATTAATTCTCTGATTCAGGTTCAAGTGTGATTGATGTGCATCCAGCTGCCCTTATTTACCACACTTAAAATGAGAAATATCTTCTCCATTGTAATAATTTATAATTTAATTCAGCTATCCATAGGTTTGCAGGAATCTTGCCATCTTAGCTAGCAAAAACAAGAGAAAGTTGGTCTGCTGTCAGTTGCTGACGCTGGTAACTGAATATCCAGCTGATGGTTGGAGATGTACTACTTTGATCTTTTGGAAAGATCTAAAGAATCCATTGGCTTCACAGCCAGCTCATCATGTTCTATACCATATGTAGAACAAATGATGCAAAATCTGATCTTTAATCTGTATTTTGTACTGTGTTAATTTTCTATCCGTGAATATCACACCTGAGTCATCCTATGGGTTTCTTGTTGGGTTTTGCCTCTGGACACACAGAAACTTGCTAGCTGTAGGATATCATTCACCTCCCAAAGCTGTATCCACATTCAAGACGATCTCAAAAAGAAAAAAACAAAACCAAAACTTGTTTGTTTGGGTTTTTTTAACAGCATAGGAAGAATTATGGAACAAAGCAGGTACTGGCGGTGAGGATGAGAAGAGATCTGTCAACAAGAACACCAAAGCCTGAATTTGTTGTAACATTTTTGTGGGTTTCTCAGTGGAAGCTGCATTTGCTGAGGAGAAAAGGGAATATATTTGCTGAGGAAATGTTATCCATCTTCATACTTATCCATCTTGACACTTACTTCTTGTGCTATCATATTCATGATACTGTGTTCAAGGTCTAGGTGATGTTCTCCCCTTTTCAGGTACTTGGAACAGTAAGAAAATAGAACAGACACTGGCTTAAAAATGGTACCACCCTTTTTAGTTTTTTGTAATTTTGTAATTACCTTGAAAACATTGCAAAAATGACATAACTTTGCAGAGGATGGGTTAGGTAAGAGTTTGAACATGTAAGTAAAGGAAAACAACCTCAAAAAAAAGATGTAATCTCTTTCTTGCTTCAGCGGTGTTTAAATTAGATGACCTCTATAAGGCTTGTCTAATGGCATCTTGGTATTTACAGCAGCATGTGTTGTTATGTATCTGTGATGCTGTTTGTTCTTTTCCACAAAACCAATGATTGTAGAATTCAGAATTCATAAGCATTGTATCACAGCCTGATGTTTGACTTAATTCTGAGCTGTTTCAAATGAAGTGGTCCTGGCATGAGCCCAAGTTTTCCTTTGAAATAGATTTGTTCAGAACCAAAAATTTGGAAGGTTGAAGGCTCTTGGTCAAAACAAAATAAATCCCCTAACTCTACAATGGGGCAAAGTTCATGAGGTTACAAAGATGAGTTATAACATGCATTTATCTTCTGTTCAGAAGCTTTCTTTGGAGATACTTTGTCCTGGAATGATAACATGAACAACATGTTCAAAGTAGGAGCAACTCAACTGGGAGTGTGAGTGTGCTTGTCACTTAAGGTAATTTACTGCAAGGTATTCTTGCTCTTAATTTTCATTCCCCTTACAAAAGTTAAGGCTGCAGCATCTGGTTACAACTAATTTGGATTTTTTTGCTACTTTTGAGAGAGAAGCAAGATCTGAATAACTGAAGGTTTCAAGTATATGACTTTTTTGTTTGACTCTTGCAGTGAAAGAATTTTGACTGAGCTTTGCATTTAAAGTGTTGCTGCTTTATCTTTCAGGGGGTATCCAGCCCATTGAAACAGAATTGTGCCAGTTGAAAGTGCTGGATTAATTCCAGGACAGCTTAATTCTTTGTTCATCCTATGAACATGGAAAAGGAAACATCAAACACATTATGAACAAGCTGTATAAGCTGAAATGTTCTAAATGACTTAGAAGAACATGTTCTAGTAACTGGATTTCTTGTCTAATGAAAGCTTCTCAAACCTAATACATAATCTTCAAGTTACAAGAAAAAAATAATTTGCACCTAAGGAGTTTATACACTAGCTGAATAAAATAATCTAGAGAAAAATTGCTTGTTTAATCAATTTAGATATTCAACTTTAAGAATTTATGATGATGATTATTATTATCACAAGAATGCTTATTTTAGTAGTTGTCATTTTAACACTTTCCAAGAGAAAGCATCATCTAGTACAGTTCTTTCCTCAAGTCTGTCGCTGTCATTACCTCAGCAAATTTGCCATTGAGTGGCCCTTCAGAATCCCTTGAATGTCTTATTGTTAACAGTAAAGCCAAACAGACTTCACCATTTGTGTTTCTCATGTAGCTTTGGTCCTGGCTCCTTTTCCTACCTTCCTGAGTAAAGGTAATCTCTGCTAGGAACAGTCACCAGCTAAAGCAGGCAGTTAATCACACTTAAGCAACATGCACATTATTAGCTTATCAGGCAGAATCATCCCACCTCCCATGATGTTTTATCTGTTTATGAAGAAAATGCCTTCCATAATTGTAAGTGACAAACCTAGATGACTCACAGTTTGTAGGTGTTAATGAGAATACATTATGCTGCTAAACTCCCCTTGTGTCTTGTTTGCAACAGGGTCACACTGCTTTTGCCTTTTCCTAAGTGCTGTGTCACTGATAGACTTTCTCATCGTGTCCTGAAGTTTATCAGCTTGAAGAGAACTTCAGGGTTGGAATGACCCTTGTGAGAATAGGCTAAGAGCATTCGTCCTGTTTAGGTAGGAAACCTGTTCCCCTTAGTATCTCTGCTAAGAACTGAAGCAATTCAACCAGGACTGTATAAGGAGGGAGGTCTCCAGTTCCTGTAGATTATACGTTAAGAAGGGGTCTCTCAGTTAACATCTGCTGCCCCAAATCCAGCTGTTACAGGTAATCTTGGTGCAGTATACATCATTAATGTTTTCCATAATTTAGACTTCTTAAAATCAGAATAATTAGATTGAGTTATTAAATTTCTTTAACAAATCGACTACTGGGTGCTTCCGGCCATAATAGCTGAGGTTAATATCATGGCCTGATATCTTGGGATGAAGGTGTTGTGGGTTCTACTTTACTTTCCCCTTTTATGGAATAAGAAGAGGAATATTTACAAAAACTAAGGCTAAACCAAACATATGTAAGGTCTATGGAATTGATGCGTAACATCTATAGCTTGTTTAGTGCATCATGCTCCACGGCTGCACAACAGTACTCTAAGAAAGGTTGTTAGAATGGATTTTTTTTTCCTCTGATGCAATTGTTCTGTGGCTGCATTTGCAGTCTTTGAGTTGTGAGTGCTGTATTTCAGTTGCATTTTCTGAAGTCTCTGGGTGATGGAGCTGTCCAATTTTGAATCATAGCAGTTAAACCCTGCTCTTGCAGTTGAGGTACCAAATGTAAACCTTTAATATCATTCAGCTAAGTCTCCATGTTCCTCTACTGTAAGTACTGATTTTATAAAAGCTTTACATGTTCACTGGCATTTTAGAGACTTTAGAGATTACAAAGAGACTGCCTTATAACAGCACAACACACAAGTATGTAATGGCATTCAAAAGAATGGATGGAAATAATTATTGCCACTTCTCACCTTTTCATTAAGAGTCTTTGTATTTTCCTCTTAATAGTCTGACTTGCATTACTGTAAACTTGAACTTTGATTTTAATGGGTAATTTGTTGAATGTGTCCCCATTTGTGCAGGCGTGTTACTGTAAAATGCTGGGCTGTGAGGTTGCAGTAGCTGTTTAACATACTGACAAGGTTTCACAGAGTCTAAAGTTCCAGTTTTAAAGATACCAGTATTACTGATTTCTGTCATGTATCTGATGGTCTAAAGGAACTCTTTCAACCTAATATTCTATGATTCTATGATTCTTAGCCCTTAAAGATACTCATCTGGCTGAGCTGAGGTTCAGCATTGTACTTTCTCCATTCAGTGAGACACCTCCTCTCTGATCTCTGTTGGTTAAATCCAAAGAGTTCTGCATCTTTTGAGAAAGGATGCACTCAGCTTCTAACTGAACTGAGATTCAAGGAAATGTATGAAATATGGATAGAAATGAATGAGCGAGATGAAAACAATTCCTGTCAGAATTGTGAAACTGGGGAAGTGCTCAGGACTGAACTTGTATCAGGGCTGCAAAACAGCGTCCTGTAAAGAACTTCACCTGGATTAACAGCTCACTGGTACTTTTCCCACAAATTCTAGCTGAACATCACTCTGCTGCAATGTAGATACAGTTTGTACCTGAGCGAAGATCTGGGATTTGAGACTTCTTGTACTGGCAGGTTCATTCCAGTCAAGCATGCTGTGCTATCAAAACCAAAAGCAAGAAGGAAGATCTTCACATTTAGAAATTTTAGACTGCTACAATTTTTAGAATTGAATATATTTATTTTGAGTAATCATGTTTGGATTTAGCAATACTGAAATGTAGTTTATGATAACAGATGTGAACCTAGTGGGTACGATAACATCAGGAAAAATAAACAGGAGAAGAGGAATAATCTTGTGTAAAAAACCCATCTGTGAATCACGCCAGCAAGTCCAGGTGTGTCATGGTTAGCAACTGCCCCTGGGCAATATCTTTGTACAATAACATTTTTCATTCAGTCTTTTGGCATAATTCTCTTAGATTACTAATATCTTTTCCCCTTGTCCTTCTTTGTAAAAGCACTATTTTTTCCCACTTGTGTCTGTCCATTTACATATGTATGTCTTTATCTTGTACACTTGTCTCTGATTCAGCAGAGAGATAACACCCTCTTCTGATGAGCCTGCAATTCCAGTCTCCACTGCCCCCTTCTTATTTTTTCACATAGGCATCTTCCTACTTTTTCTCATGTTTCTTTCATACTCCAAAGGAATTCTCTGTAAGCATCTACAGCATGATTCTCTGCTGACCTTTAAATTGTGTTACGATGTCTATAAAACATTATTTGATGGTCTTTAGCTTACTTGTACTCAAAGAGGACTTCCTGTCAAGTTGATCACTACTGACAGCGTATTCAAACAGCAGGGTCCAGGACTGAATGCCATGATATGGGAGTTTTTCATCTGTCACTTTTTTCATCTGCGATTTTTTTGACTAAATTAGAAGATGACCTCTCTCTGCTTCAGTTCATTCATGTGGGAACAGTAATTCTGGCTTGCCTCTTAGAGCATCTATGGTAGCTAAGTGCTTAAATATTCTCGGAGGAAAGGAACACCATTTAAAGAGAGAACATGCCAGCACAGTTTTTCTTCAAAACACCTCTTTCCTCTCTATTTTCTGCTACAGATCCTGCTATCTAGAGGTAGTGAGGTTACTTAATTTTTGCCCACTTTTCCAAGTATAGTTGGGTGCCTCATTTCCATTTACCAGTTTGAATATATCTGTGGGCTGAGAAGACTGATGGATGAACCAGCTATCAGTGGTGAAACACATGGAGGCAAAATTGTACTCGTAAACATGCAAGCAGACTCCATGTTTTAGACTCCTGTAATATTTTTTTTTAATTTCATTTGAATTTGACTTGTGAAGTTTGGCCAGTATCTGCTGATTTCTAGCGGTACTTTCTGTGGTCCAGTTTTGATGACTACTTTGAAAGCTCATCACCTGTTATTTTTCTGGTAGTCAAATGGCTTCCTCTGGGACAATGTCTCCTTATTTTGCACAGTTATTTTCAAGCTGCATTGTTTAATCAAAAGTAATAGTAATTGACTCTTTTTTATGTAACCAGTTACAAAGGTAAAATCTTTTCAACTTTTATATGACATTGAAATTCTAATTTTAGTGACACAAAGATATATTTGACACGAGCTTTTATTTGATTTAAAAATAAAATAAAAACCCAGTTTAAGGGAAAAAATTGCTCCTAGGCTGGTACTTTGAAATCCTAGTTTCAGTCCATAAATTTGCTTATAGAGTTCAATTGAAAAACCAGGATATTTAACAAGTAACATAAAACCCTTAAGAACTGGAGATGCACTCTGCTTTAAAATGTTAGAACTCAGAAAATTGGAAATTGAAAATACGTATGAGCTCATTAATAGTAGCAGTCAAGATATGAAAGCCACCTCAGATACCAGTGTATATCCTTTTAAAGTTAATAGAAGCCATAGCACATACATATCTGAGAACTTTCCGAAAAACACGTGTCTGCAATGGTTGTTACGGGTGAACTATCCAATTATATTCCATCCGATTGGAATATAACTCCTGTAACTTGGAACATCTTTAGAATGATTCAGAACACTGTCAGTGAGCTTACAAACATTTTACTACATTTAGTAGTAAAAACGTGCTTCGGCAGCGAGTGAAAGTAGCTGCCTTCTGGTGGCCCTTTGCATCCCATGTTTCAGTTCAGTTTCCAGAGACATTTGCTCACTGAAGATGTGATATCCTGACTTGCAGCCCTAACAGAGAGAGAAAAAATACACCTTTTCATAGAGAATGGGTTCTCCTCACACTGCTATCATTGTGATGGGTTAAGAACATGGACCATAAAGAACTGTTCATTTTAATAACTGTATTCCAACTCTGCCCATATACATATGTATATGTAGAAATAAATAATTAAAAGCATAAAAATCCCAGAAATCCCAGGGACAAGACACAGAACCTGTATGCCATCTGACATTTTGACAAGCTCTCCAGAATTCATCTGTCTAGGCGCTACTATGCTCAGCTTAATTATGAAAAGCCTGCATCTGTGTTCAAAGCTGTTGAGAGAGAAAGAAGAAAGTAAAAATGTCCACTAGGTTTGATTAACTGCTTTCAGCCTGATGAATAAAGACAGATGGTTACTAGTTATTTTTCCTTAATGGATTTTGGAGCTCCATTTTGTGGATGAATTAAAGTTATAGGTCCCAAATCTGCCTTTGAAGCTACGCCTGCATGGTCCTTAGTGGTTCTAGCAAAGTTTGCATGCATCTGAGAGAGAGGTTTGCCCTAAGGCTGTTGTATATGTTGTTAAAAAGCAGTTTTGAAATGAAAACTAAAAGTAAAGTTATAGTTTACAGTATTAATAAAACAAGTTAGAAATGCTGCACAGCTCAGGAAGGAATCCCCTTCAAGGAGTGATTAGCCTGAAGTGTCTGTGCAGACCTATCCCCACAGAATCTGTGTTTGTTTGGGTATATTTTAATACTGACTTTATAACTTGGAGAAGTTCATTAAAGTTGCACTTGATAATTGTGTCACCTAGAAAGTGAAATAGTTTTGTGGTGTAGATTCATTGCATGCCTCATATTCAAGCAGAGAGGCTGTTTAAGACAGGGTCTAAATCTGCAGCAGTGCACATGTTTAAATATGATTTAAATGTGACTATTTCTGTTCTTTACTTGTGTATGAATATCTGTGTTTATTTTTAAGAATATATGTGCTTGTGGGTTTGGGCTCTCAGGGAACATTTAGACCTAATTGGTTTTGTGACCGTCATTCAGCAACCTGCTAAATCATCTGTCCATTGTTATGTGTGATTTTAATGGGATTAGATATGCTTACATCTAAACAATTTTTGAGTCAGGGGTTAAGGTTACTGAATGATATAAAATGTCTGAGATGGACAATATAATAAAGGGAAACAAAACAACAAAAAATGACACTGAGTATAGAGATTTTTCCATAGTTGTTAGACTGCATTAAAAAAAAAAAAGCCATTTAACTAAAACACTACCTGCCATAGAACCATCAACACCCCCCCAGATCCTCAAAGGGACATTGAGAGGTCATCTAGTTTGTCCCCCTGCTCCACGGGAGGATCATCTATCACTGAGTCATTCCTGACAGACAGCTGGTCTCGCTGACAACAGTCAAACACAATTGCAGCAGTTTACAGGCAGCACAAACGTTGCTGAAAAGCGAGGGGAATGTCCTTCAGATCAGCAGCATTAAAGGAGAAACGGGTGACATTCGGTATGTCACAAACACACGTTCAGTCATAATAATCATGTAAGTCATTGATTACCCACAGTGAGGTCACAACTCCTCAACGGGAAGAATACATGGCTTTACCATTCAGAAGCAAGGGACTTGTCCTTCAAGTGACAGCAAACAGAATGCATTTAGGGCAGGTGACACTTTGTCATGGTTGATCACTTAATGCTTTTTGAACCATCACTCATTTTTCATCTCATTTTGCTTTGGCTTTCATTTCAAAGACTAGCTTATGTAACTGTGAGGAAAATCTAAAAATAAGTGAATTTTGTTTATGAGAGGCAGAGAGGTTTCTAAGGGTTTGCAGATGGCAGGGAAGGCGTGTTGCAGATGCGTGTAGTTAATAACCCAAGTGGCAAAGTGGGGATGCTACCACCCATTTTCTTTAATCCCCTCTGCAGAACCCATGCTCAAATTCAGAGACATGTTCTGGGGCTTCAAGCTGTATGTATTTTATTTTTAATGTTGTCACTATCTACTGTGAATGATAAGTCTTGGTGATGTAGTAAGATCCCCCACTTTGAAGGGACTCGTTTCTGGGGACAAAAGAGAAAAGTGCAGATAGGCTTGGAGTTGAGGACTTTATTTTTCAAAATCTTGCTTTGGACAATATTAGTCCAAGTCTCAATTGCACTTAAAGGTCTGATTAAAGGTATGTTTTTCTGCCAGACACAAGTTAGCACTACTTGGTTAAAGGGTGCCATGGGGCTTTTTCAATGGGAACTAATAATCTGCCACGTGTACCTGGAGACCCTGGTGCGCTGGGATTGCTGAAGTTGGTCGTTTCATCACCACTGTTACCTCTCTTAGCTACTCAGTTTGTCTCCCCATGCTTTAATCGGAATTTTGATTTCCATGTATGCCTAATTTTATGTTTGCTTCCTCTTAGACATTGCTATTTATGAATTTATGATAAAAAATGTGACTTTTGCATAGATACTACCTAAATATTTTAAAACATTTTGTGGTCTGCTATTAATGTATGGCAAAAGTTGGATGTAAACCAGATGTTTCTCCAACCTGCCATTGTTTGGAGACATGCAGGTGGAGAAGTTACAGAAAGAAGATCCAAAAGCATTGGTTTTTCTTTTTTCTCATACAGATACGGCCCAAATGACTTGTGGTTAGGAGAAACCTAAAGCTATGATTAGGCAGGTGAAATTGTAGATTCATTTCAGGAAACACCTGCAAAGAAAGGAGCAGACTGTGGGCTGGAAAAATGTGGAAATCCTTTGTGTTCTGGGCACGTAGATGTTACCATTAACTTCAGAGAGTCAAAGCTGTAGGAAAGGGAAGGAAATGGAGGGATGTAATAAAAATCTAGTTGGAATACCAGACTAATCTTCCAGTCCAGAGTATAGCTTAAATATTATTTCTCAGGTACTCAGGCACCACTACACTGCTCTGTCCTAGGCAGGGCTGGAATTTTACTCTGAACATACCAAAGTACATTTTGGGGAAGAGTCTGTTGCTATCAGAGAAGTGGACTAAAATAAACTGGTATCTTTTCTTCTCTAACACTGATGGTTCTGTGAAAGATATTTCACATTATCGGATGACAGATAAAAGGCAGTCAAGTGTAATTTCTCATGAGGATAACCTAAAGATGATTCCTGGCTACATTTCTAAAGAGTACCCAATTGCCCTTAGGTTATGTGGTTCTATTCTCTTTTTGGAAAATAATGACAACTGGGTTGATAAAAATTGACTTATTTTGGAAAGAGTGCAATCCACTTTTAGCCATTCCTGAAATCCTAGACATCCATAGATGTCTGGAGAGTTAAAGAAGAAAACCTCCCTTGCAAATGCAAAGGAGTGCTCATAATCTTAATGATTTCTCTGATTTAAGATGTTTTGTCTATTGCAGAAAATTTTCAAAGGGTGATGAGAGTTCATGTAAATACCAAGGCAGAACTTAGAGCTCATGGTTTCATGTCATAATGCATGTTATTACGAGACTTAATGCTTCAAAGCAAAGACAGAGCTGCTGCAGGCTTTGCATTCACATGGCAAATGCAACCAGCAATTATTTCTTTTGAAGGTTGTATAATGCTAAGGTGTGTGTTGCATGGGTACCTGCCAAGAGGATTTACAGGTCCGGTTAGATGACAAGTACAGGTGTGAAGCTGTAGTTAAAGATAATCAATTTTTTATGGTCATATATGTATTTACTCTTTTTTTTTTTTTCTATCTTGGTTAATGACTCATTTGGTGAAAGAGATTCCAACCTACTTTCTGCTGAAATTATTTTCCAAGAAAAGCCTTGTAGCCAAGAACTTCTGTACAGAACTTGATATGCAGATGCCCTACCCAAGCCACAAAAGCACACGTAGAACACTGAGCCTGAGCTCTCAGGAGCAATAGGCATTGCACTGAACAGCTGAAAAAGCTAAATCAGCAAACAGAATAGAACAAAATGGAAAACTGAGGCGTTCTGTGAGAAATTTTAGCCTGAACTGAGAAACAAATCTGTGACTGGCAGAGGCAGAGGAAGCTGAGATAAAGACTGGACAAGCACTAAAAATGGTTCATGCTTCAAGACAACGTAATTCATGTTGCAGTTGAGAAAGAGTATAAGCAGATAATAACTTACTGAAAAGTGCAAAGAAAGCACATGAGAAATGTGACCAAAGTGAAAAGAAGTGAAAAATTATGCAGGAAAATGTAAGAGACATGCTGATGGGCTTGTGGTTGAACTGGAAGCTTCTACCATGCTGTCAAGTCACAAAGGCTTTAAAACAAGCAAACAAACAAACACAGGGCAGGAAAGCTTCTGAACCAGAAATGGAGCCATGAAAAGCAAAGACAAGACTCTCATTAGCAAGATAGAACAGAAAAAGAGCTTGGTGGTACATTTCAAAGAAGTTGTGAAGAGACTGAGCTTCACCACATTTCAAAGGAACAGGGGAACCTGAACATTTTGCCCTTTTCTGTGTTAAAAACAGAAATCCAAAACACAGGCTGCAGCCATCATGCTTAAAAATACATAACCAGCAAAGGATGACAGGAAAAAAGCTTAAAGAAATGAGAGGGAATTTAACTGGTATCTGAGAACAGAGTGACTGTTTCTAATGAATGAGCACATGTGTAAGAGACATGGATGCCTACAGTAAAGATCTCACACATTGGAAAATTGTCCTTACTTTGTTCTGGGGAAAGTCTTCTCCAGTGATACTACACAGGGTGAAAGATGCTGTGACTGTAGAATTCAGAGAAAAACAAGCTGGATCTGGACTTGAGATTCTGTAGAGACTGGCCATTCATATTGCAGCTTACCAAGGAAGGATTGTTATCCATGAAAGACACCTTCTGGTGCCATTGCTTTAATTGATCTCGATGGGTTATCACTTAGCACAAAGAGACATAAATGGTGGGGCACACTTGAGATCTGCAAAGTCACAGTTAGCAACATCAGAAACCTGCACAAAGTGCTCAGTGAGGGTAAACAACCACAAAAGAGACCGGTTCAGCCAGGAGGCTCCTCTGAATCATTCCTGTGCTGCTCTTTGGCACTGGCAAGGGCTAACTATGTAAACAGTGTTCAGGCTTCAGTATAGAATATGTAGATTGCCAGGGCATAAAGGGACAGCGCCCTGAGTTATGATTGTTCTGAAAAATGGGAAGAAAGACAAATGTCCTGACAAAGGTAGGTCAAGTTCAAAATCAGTTCAAATCCATCCTCCTTCTAACACAGATGTCATGTTGATGCAATATCCTGATAATTTGGAGGAGCTCCATCTTTTCCAGCAAAACTAGCCCAAAGGAGGGTGAGATAAGGGTGCATATTAAGCATGAGTTGGCATGGCATACAGAAATAGGAAATAATGCAACCTTGTGTTCGTGTACAGCTGTTAGAACTGGAGATGTACCAAAGTGGTAGAGAGGAAAGTAGATGCTGTCTTAAGATGGATAGTGGACATGAGACAATAAAACTTAACTTGTTGTAAAATTGTGCTGAAAAATCATAAAGCAGCAATCTGTGTTGGAGGAAGTGCAAAGGGTTCATGAGGTGGGTATTCCAAGGTAACATTTCTCAGCCAGTTTTAGATCATACTTTCTCTTCTGACAGTGACCTGTTTCATGGTGTGTATGATCTATGCACTGACATGGAATTTTATTCACACACCAGGGTGAACACATGGTCAGCTTTTCGTTAAAAGAAGACTTCAGGACCTACATTTTAGATTTAAAATATAAATTGAACTTTAATTCAGACAGAGATTAGTCTCCATCAGCCCTTCCCACAGTTGTTCTTCAGTGTTGTGGGGGCAGACAGGTGGTGTGGCAGCACACAGCAGCAGACATGTGTACAGGCATGGTGGCCACCATGGCTTGGTCTCTTGCCCACTTCTGTCCCCTCCATACGGGCTGAGGGGAGCCAGGGAGGACATCAGGCTGGAGGTGGCTACTTTTGCCCCTCATTCCACTATGCAAAAACAACAGCTTGCTGTATTCTCAAGTGTGAGAGTGGGTGCTCTAAGTGCCAGTGCATTTGTGATCATCTAAATCATGCAATAAAGATCAGTTAGGAAGAGAAAGCAAAATTCAGCAAGGAAATCTTTCAGAAGATGCTGTATCAGACGACAAGGTATAATTGACCTCAAGACCAGTGTGCTACTAAAAGCAGAAGCAGCAAATGGCAAAGAGATGTGAAAGCAGTTTACACTTTGTGCACTGGTGGGAGGATGGATGATTGGTGTTCACAGTAGTAATGAATGAAGAGCAGACCTCAAGGGTAATGTCCCTTTAAGAAAGTGACCTTATGTCTAACGTAAACTACCTATAGAGGTATGTAAACATTTTCATCAATGTAAAAAAAATTACATTCAACAGATCTGTCAGCTCATAAAACCTCAAAGGAATCGTGGAATGGAAATGTGCTTCTGCCTCATGTTAGCCTTGCATCACGCACATCAGTCTTCCAGTGTCTGAAATAAAACAGGTCACTACTACATTTCCTTTTGGAAAACCAACTACAGCATGTAAGCTGGTTGTCTGATAACTTGGGCTCATCTCTCAAACCATTTAGCAGGGATTTCTAAACAGGGTTAAATATGCCTAAATTGTATTTCAATCCTTTCACCTGGATACATTTTGTTATTGTTTAAATAACTTTCAGGGCACACCACAGCAGGTGTTAAATCTTTCAAAAATATTTAATTGGTTAGAGTTTTTTCTCCCAACTTGCTGTGGGTATTAAACCAGTGATTTCTGTCAAAATTAAGGTGAATTTTGTCCTGGGAGCCAACTGAAGACTCAATCTCAGATGTGTTACATGTGTTCATCTCATGAAGTGCCTGCAATGGCAAACCAGCCTCCCAACCCCCCTTGAACGTCATTAGCTGTAGGTATCTCTGAATGCGGAGTAGGCAAATAGTCAAAGGTGTGCACCAAAGCAGGGAAGGTCATTTGGGGCTTGTTGTTAAAAGGGAAGGGAGGCCCAGGTGTGATAAAGTCCAATGCTAACCACACAGCTTGCACCACAGAGAGTAAATAACCCTGTTCTGACTTGGTTTTGTCATTGCCGAGCAAAAATCGGTTCCACAAAAACTATACCATAAGTTTTAGGCAGGAAATTCCAAGTATTTCCCACAAAGGAAATGGTTCTTTTTTCATTGCCTAGGAAAATGTACTTTAAACATATAAAACATACAGCAGTTAATTTTTTCCTGAAGCCAGCACTTGCTACATCATGTCCATTCCCAGCACTGTCAATCATTATCCAGCCAGCATATTGTTCAGAAGCTGGAGCNTGTCAGGAAGAGGGGAAAAAAAAAAAAAAAAGGCAAGAAAAGGAAAGCTTCTGCTTCTTGCTGATGCCAAGGGTAAGTGAGATTATGTCAAACCTTTTAAACAAAGTCCCCTTTCTCTGCCCCACCCACTGCTCCTATATAACATGAGCTGCATTTAGCAATACCTGCTTTTACCCGGCCGGAGGTGGTGTGTGGCTGTCTCACCCCTGCAGATGGATGTATTTGCTGGCAGCCCCCTTGGGTGGCTCTTCACAGGCATCACCATCTTTTTGGGGGTGACCATCCTCTGCATGGTCAAGATAAGTCCGATGGAGACAGCAACTGGACTGGTGTGGAGGCTCCTGCCTGTCTTGTTGGGGCTGCTGTGTATAATCCTGCTGGGTGCTGGTGGAGGGGTGGTGGTGTTTTGCACCATGTGCCTCATCTTCTCTGTGTGCCTGGGTGGCAGGGTGCTGCTGCCTGTGGGTGACAAAGCTGTGCTCATCACAGGTAAGGTACTGCAGATATGCTCTAGAAAGCAAAACCTGGCTTTTCTCACAAGTAGGCAGGAAAACTTTGAGTCCTTGGGCTAGGTATCTCTGAAATGCATGCTTGTAAGCTTTCCATTTATTTTTTTTCCCCTTATTTTATTTGCTTTGCCAGAGATATTTTTTTCTAAGTAAATAAGTGTTCTGAAATTAAGTAGGAAAGCATCTTAATAGCTACTTTTATTTTTTTAATGTTTCATTTAATCTTTACAAGTAGCTTTCTGGACATACTTGTGAAATTAACTAGTGCAAAAAGCCTAAGAGTACTTACAGTGGTCTAATTTTTGGAGAGACAATAATTTCTGGAAACCCTCAAGGACAACCCACTTATACCTTACTTTTGTTTACTTGAATTTATTGCACTGTTTATGGCTGTACCATTCTCTTTTGGTGTGCATGTTTACACAGTGCATGCTGTGTATACCATGCGTGTATTTCAAGACACTGGTTTGGTGCCATCTCTTTGAAAGGATGTATGAAATAATTTGGGAATAATTTCTTTCACTGGTAGTGAAAATGCAGAGCTAATGGATTCACTCACTATTAACACTCTGATCTACTCAAACCCCATTTTTAGTTTGCAGGAATGGCTTTTTGGTAGTTTTATGGCTTTTCTCCTGTATCGTCTAGAACTTTAAATGTTGTTTATTTGTGTTAATCAAACCTTTAAACTGTAGTGCCTGCCAGCTGCTTCGTGCACTGGTAACTTGCTCTTTTTTTTGGTTTATTTTCTTCCCACCTCCCCCCCTCTGGAAAGCTGAATTATGTTGCTTTGATTTATATAGCTATTTCTTGCAGAATTTAATTTTGTTTTATAGGATCATCTGGAAATAAGTGAGATTTGCCTAGCAAGCATTTATATGGGGGTTAAATACAGAAGTTAAGAGAGAATGAGATGAGCAGCAGGTTCTCCCCTCACTGTTTATCTCCCTGCAGGTGTATGAGATGAATGTGGATGTCAGGCTGGGGGAATAGGGAGCACTCCTGTCCCGCCCCTACAGACACAGGGGTTGCTCTTGCACTTGGCATCTCCTTGTTTTCTGTAGGATTGCAATTCTTCAAGAAAAAGCACTCCCTCAGAGCTTACCTGCTCCAGGGGTTTTCACTTAGAGCAATATACAGGAGTGAAGAACATTTAGGTATGTTCCAGTAAGCGAATGTGCTTTCTTCGTACCTGTGCTGCAACCATCCTAAAGAAATGCATGTTTGGACACCTCTGACAGCTGGCATGTCTGAGGAGGCTCTCCTTAGTCTTTATTTGAATCCCGACTGGTATGCAATCAATCAAACCCTCCATCAACTGAAACGAAGGTTTTACTCAACACATTTCTTGGTTAAATGGCTCTGATTGCACTGCTCTTCCCCATACAAACTGTAAGATGTGTCTCTGCGTGCAAGGTGCTTTTAAAACAATTTTGGTGTCATTTTATTCAATTTAGACAAGACCTAAGGCAGGCATTTCATGAGAAGTGCTGATTATTTAGGGTTTCTCTTTTTTTTAAGGATTGTTTTTTTGTTTGTTTTTGCTGTGTTCTTTTTTCTTCAGCCCCTCAGGGTTGAGGAATGATGCTGCCACATACCCCTCTGAGACAGCTGCCTTTGGCCAGAGGATGGAGTAACTTCTGTGTTCCTCTCTGTGGTTTTGTCAAGTATTGTTCTGGTCCTCTTGGATGCCCCTTGTATGGATGCTGCTGTTGGTTATTTAAGCCAGCAGTTCACCAGAGTGATTACAGAAAAATGTGCCCAGTTGTCAAAATGCTTTTTCACATGAATAACTGTGGGCATGTGAGCAGTCTTACAGTCGGTGGTGAAACATTTCTATTGATCCTCTTGCTGCAAGTAAGGGCTTCAGTGTTCTTAAACAAAAGCTTCTGGGCATGGGAACACTTTAGTGTAGTTTGGTAGACTCAGTAGCCAGCTTCCCAAAAATTAAATTACCATGGAGATCTGAAATAGCAGGAATTTCAAAATTCTTGCTGCAGTGATTTTGTGTGCAGTGGGATGAATTTCTCCAGTTAACTTGGTCTTTTAATTCTTGATGTGTGACTTGGTATTTCTGATGCTCAGTGTGAATTGATAAATTCTCAGGATGAGCTCAGTTACAGTCAGTAGTCACTGCCTTTCTTATGATAAATCTCTTAACCATTCAAAAAATTGTTATTTCTGACATAGAAGCAAGGGGGGATGTGGGGAATATTTGCTATTTCTTCTCTGTAGAGACTTCACTACCTTTTGAATCCTGTGAGTTGAAGGACAAAGTTTCTCTGGACTGAAACTCAAGTCAGACTTGTTTTGATAAAAGTTGGGGACAAAGTTAGTGGCAGGCACAGATAAACACTGCTTTTCCTTTCCTTCTTGAGGTTGCTACACCCATAGCTAGCTGTTGAGAACTCTTTTATTTCCCCAGTGAAATCTGCATTGTAAAAAGTGATCTGTAGCTCTGTAGCTGTGTACTTGCTGGGAAGGATGTAAAAGGAGGGATTTGATGCCAAAGTAGGGTTTTTCACTAAAAGAAAATGAAGGAAAGACACCCTACCCCCAAACCCTGAATTCTGGCATGTCTTTGGGATAGTTTGTGTCTCTCTTGGGAATGTCAAGAACGCAGATTATTTCTTCTCTTAGCTGTGAAATGTTAAGTGTGATATGTGTACTACTCTGGTGCTTCTTCAACAAACTGCAGACTTAAATGCCAAAAAGCATTTTAAGAAAATAAATAAAATAAAAGAATTACATACAGCATGAGTAATTAATTTTGACATGTTGCACTGATTGATCCAGGCGTTTAGTAAACTCATTCAAATCACCTGGATTTTTTTTTTACCTTTCAGGACTAAAGCCCCAGTTAAAAGACAGAACCCAGACAAGATGATCTGGCATGACTAAGATGAGTCTTTGTCAGTCTGAGTCTGTTGACAATGGATTTTGAGTGCAGAAGCAGGCCAATGAATAACTGTGATAATATCCAGCTTGATGTGCCACAATCACAGATTAACCCTTATGTTTCTGGGAGGGTTAAGTAGGGATTATTGCAACTCTTTTACAAATGAGAAAATAGTAAAAATCTGTCAGAAATCCAAGCCCTTTATCCCACATTCAGGTTTCCAGCCATGCAGGTGGGTTTGAAAGCTGAACATTTATGTAATAAATTGCTGTTGCTGGAGATAGCCAAGCACTGGGGTAGCTCCCCACATCTCAGTGCACATCAGCATTGGTAGGCAGATGGATGAGATGTTTCCTCCTTCTCTAAGAAATTTCTCTGTAGATGAGAAGAATGGAAACAGGAATTAAAGACACCAGGAGAGAAAACACTTAAATGCATGCATTGTAAGATAGGAGCAGCAAAATACTGTGTCAAATGAAGAGACTTTTGAATCAGTCAAATTATTTGTGAAATATTCATCATTGCTGCCTGGTGTGAGGATTGCACAACTATGATTGCAAAGGTTATTGTTGGGTATTTGCTCTCTTTGTGTTTCCTGTGTATTTGGTTGTTCATTGTTTTATATGAACAAAGTTTGGGAATAAGTTTGGAAGAGGATAGACAGGATAAAAAAACCCTCTGATGTGGGTTTGCATGAATTAAATAGCTGGTGCTCTTTGGCTTAGCCCAAAAATGATGTTCTGAATCTTTCAAATGGTTTGAAAACATCTGACTCCTTTGCAGGTAAAGAAACAATTCCTTAACTTTGGTTTGGTTACAGCCTGTGACAATGATGTCTTTGTCAGAAGGATATGGATGGCAGATGTTTAAATAAAATAACTTTGCTTCTTTGCATTACAATATAGAACACAGTGATTTGAATTCCAGTGCCCTATAATTGCTTTGTCCATGTGAGATTTTAAATGGAAATATTTTTTCTTGCTTTTGTTTTGGTTTGATTTTTTGTTGTTGTTAGTTTGGTTTTGTGTTGTTTTGGGGTTTTTTTCCCCCCCTTCCCTGGTTGCTTCTGTTATAAGTTTTCAATCTGAGTATTTGTCTAAACCAAATGTAGGATTTAATTTCTTCTTTATGTATGAAGTAAGACTTAGAATCTCTCACTGGTGGAGTGTGGGATGGTACCTTCAGCTCTGGGCCAAGAGGACATGGTCTATCACTCTTTGTGGAATGAACAAAGGTCCAGCTCCTCAAACCTTCAGATCTGAACCTTTTTTCCTACTATCACATGTATTTTGTTGACTTTCTGTCATCTTGGTTGCAGCTGCATGTATTTCCAACGTGTGCCTTTTTTTAAATGATGGTTTAGGACAGACCCACTATTCAAGTGTCTTTGTGATGCTTTCAGGAAGTGACACTGGGATTGGACATGCACTGGCTAAATACCTGGATGACTTAGGTTTTGTTGTGTTTGCTGGGGTTTTGAATAAAGATGGACCTGGAGCTGAGGAACTGAGACGGACCTGTTCTCAAAGACTGTCTCTCCTGCAGCTGGATATAACTAATGCCACACAAGTCAAGGAAGCTTATCTAAAAGTCTCAGAGAAAGTGCAAAATACAGGTACTTTTTCTTTTTTTTTTTTTTTCCCATTATAAAACTACTTTGTATCTGTAGCTGCAGATCATCTCTGCTTTGATCTGGAGGCACCATCCAGCTAATCATTTTAATCTTGATGGCATTGAATTCCTGCTGTATAGCAAGCCTGTGCTTCTCTTTTTCCCAGGACTCTGGGGGGTTGTGAACAACGCAGGCATCCTGAGCTTCCCTGCTGATGGTGAGCTGCTGCCCATGAGCATGTACAGGCAGTGCATGGAGGTGAATTTCTTTGGGGCTGTAGAGCTGTCCAAGACCTTCTTACCGTTACTTCGGAAATCCCAGGGGAGGCTGGTTAACATGTCCAGCATGGCAGGTGAGCTGAACTAAAGCACAAAATAAATTTCTGGTGAAATTTCTGGTGTAGCAGGAGAAACTACTAACTTCCTGACAAGAACACAGAGGAGGAAGGTGTCGGTCAGACTTGCTTGTCAGTGCACCTAGAGAATTGATATCTAGGTAATAACTGCAGGTTTTTCTTTTGCTTGGGAGACTATTCAGGCTCCCAGAATAGTTTAATATGGCTATAAATACACTTTTATATAAAAATCAGATCTTGTGTTGTGATGCTGAGTGATAGCTATGTGAGCTTCCAGAAAGATGAATGGTAAATCACAGATATTTCTAGAATATATTCCTGCAGAGGTCTGTGACAGTTTGTGTGTCATTGAACCACATCACGGCAATGCCCCAAAACTGTGTTATGCAGAGACAGGTTTTCTTCCAGATCAACTTTGGGCCCTTTTTTAATACCTTGTGTTAAAATTAAAGCACAAAATTATTCTGGGTTCATGAGATTTGCCATTTTGAACAGTCTCTAATAAATGTTAGATATTTCAGTGGGGGAGCTCCACCTCTGCACCCTTTAGGACTCAAGTACCAGAATTAGAGTGAGAAAGCACAATGATAAAACACATCCTGAAGAGAAACATTTCAGTCTTCAAGAGCAGAAGGCAGTTTGGGTTTTTGCTGCATCCTATGGTTCTTTCCAGAGTGCTCAGCCCTAGAGCATGGTCTGCTAATAACTTGGGACCTGAAGAGATGAGAAAAGAAGATAAAAACATACTTTTAATATTTTAGCCTAACATATTAGCAAAGGGGTATATTCTCATTAAGAAGATATATGCTGTTAACTTTAAAAAAACCTAATATGTTCTCCAGTTTTGTCCCATAAATTGGATCCTGTACTTAGCATTATTTAGAAGTCTTTATAAATGACCTTCTATTCCAGGAAGACAACTGATGCAAAGATGTATGAACAGATGTAATACAATATCTGGAAGCCAAGAGCTGAGGAGCAAGAACGCTCCTTTGAAAGTGAGACTTGCTAGAAGCAGGATGTTATAATACTGGAAAGCATTTTGGCTTAAGACATGTTAAGTATTCACTGTATTGTCTGCTTCCTAAATTTTCCTTTGCTTTGTTTTCTTGGACCCTTATTTCTGTGCAGTTGGTATCCACTCAAATCCTGCTGTATTGCTGAGGTGGCTTGTGCAAGCATTACCTTGTGTTGATGCCTTATGATGAAGGTGTGGGCCCAGCTGAGTTCTGACACCTCTGTCTTCTTTTTTCTTTTTTTTTTTTAATCCCAAGTAGGTTTTGTATCTTCACATCCATGTTTATGGTTTATTGCTGACCCTTAAAGAAATCAGGACTGAGTTGTCAGAAGGACTTTTCTGATGTTGCTCTGCCTGCTGGTCCTTGCAAACACAGACCTCTGTCTTATCTGAGCTCTCCAATGAAGCTTGTACTTCTGGTGGTTTGGGGCAGATGTCTTAATTCTTGGCATGAATCCCTGAGCTGCCTTTCAGGGATAAATGGAGAGCTTCCCCTGCTGAGCAATTTGCCCTTACAGGAGTTGACAATGACCCTGCTCAAACTATAGCTGTTTGCACAGATGTTCTTGCATGTGGGCTGGTTTGGGTAAATAGCTTCCTCTTAAAGGAGGGTCTGAGGGTCCTTTGGTAAAATATTAGCAGAGAAGTTAGTGAGGTCTCATTGTGCTGCATCTATTCCTGTCTGTATAGAGCTAATTTAACTGGACTCGAGGTTAGCCTGACCTCAGAAACAGTAGGTGATTCAATTGGCTCAAACCAATAGAAACTTGAACTTATTCAGATGCATACAGAAGAATAATTAACATATAATTGGCCTGACTTCTTCAAAGGAATGACTCTGTGCAAGAAGCTCCTGTGATACCTTGGCCATTGTAGTACATAACCCAATGAATGGCATTAGTGGCTTATATGAAAATTTCCCTGTACCCAAGTATTTTCTTTTAGAAGATTCAAATACATTGAGATAAATGTGTAGTATTTGAAATGGAAGCTGTCCCAGAGGATGTGCCCAACTGCCCATGCAGGCAGCACAAGGAATGACACTCCTCAAGGGTTGCCCATTTGGTTCCTTCCTCCCTGCTGTGCCAACACAGCCTGTGGTGGCTCTGATGACCCCTAAATCTGACAGTCATTCTCTGTGCATTGTGGAGAAAGCAGGAGGGTCTGAAGAAGGGGGGAGATGCTCAAATCAAAGCATCTTTGGATTTTTGTAAAGCTGAAGTGACAGTCTGCTGTTTTTGGAACAGGAAATCTGTGTTTGGAAGATACTCTTTTCTGGAAGATTTTATTTTGTAAACATATGGATTTATTTTAAATTCACCTAAAATACTGGCTGCTTTCTATATTTGTTCAGATGGAAAAAGGCTGCTGGGCTTGGAGAAGATGGGATATAACTAGGCAGGAGATCTGCATCCATAATGGGTCATGAAGTTCTGTTGCTCAAGGGGGGTAATTCCAGCTTTGGTTCGTCCACAGAGGTTTTCCCCACTCTTGCACTATTGTTTCTGGTCTTTCTGAAGCTTGCAGGAAAGAACTGAAAGATAAGTTGCCTTTATAAAGCTAGCATTGAGATTACTTGCCCTGTTGTAACTATGTTTTATAGTAGGAGCTTGAAATTCATGTTACAGTGGCATTAAACTATTGCTTCACTATTTATATGAACAACGAAAACATTATCTGTGTTTCTGAAACCAACAATCATAATTTTCAGCAGTTTTTACCCTTAAACACAATATAGCTTTTTTTTTCCCTGCTGTACAAGGTATCTTATCAGGTGTTACTGAACATAACTGCTATAAGCAACTGCTAATTTACAACTTTCACTTTTTTTTGGTAACCTCTAGAAGGAAATAATTCCCTCACTGACTTGTGTTTAACCTCAGTGAGAGCTGCATAATTTTGGTTGCGCTGTAATCTTCCTTCTAAATCATGAAAATAAAGGCTGGAAAGAGCCACCGTTGAGTTTTATCTTGTTTATATTGCTCCTGTAGGAGGCATTCCACTACCGAGGTATGCTGCATATGGTGCATCAAAAGCAGCTCTGTCCATGTTTTCTGGTGTAATGAGGCAAGAGCTTTCCAAATGGGGAATTAAAGTTGCTGCAATTCATCCGTCAGGCTTCCGAACAGGTTGGTATTTGACATTTCAGGTAGTTCATTCTGCCTTGCCTCTTTCCCTGTAGTCCAGCATCTTCAAACAGAGCCCTGAATGATTCTTAGCAGTTAAACTTTTTTCCCATTCTTCATATTGGTTATGTAAATGAAGATCCACGTTTTTTTTGTGAGAGATGTTCCCTCCAGTTCTGCATACTGCCTGCCTCTGCCTCAAGAGCGTAGCCTTTCTCCTGGGAAGAGCTCTCTTTGCTTTGAGACAAGGCAGGGCTCAGGCAGTTGGTACCTTCCCTTTGTTCTAGCTTTGTTGAAGTTAAACCAACCATCGTAGTGTGTTTGCATTGAGTGTTACTCCTTGCTAGTCCTGCATGAGAGCTTTAGGACTTGCTGTCAGTCCTACCTTTCTCAGTATCAGAGGTCTCTCTGAGCTACTCAGTCTTGCATTGAAGTATCTCCAGCAGTACCTGTCATCCTGGGTACTTGCTGTCAATACTACTCCAAATCTTACTCTCTAATCTTTCCTCTCCACTCCTTCCCTCTGCTGCACTCCTGCTGCTTTCTGTACCAAATTCTCCTTTCACTGCTCTGAGCACTTTCTGTAGAGCCCATCCAGGTTCCAGACTCCTCTCCCCCTGCACACACCCTCTGCACGCCGCACTCCCCCGGGAGCAGGGTGGGTGTCTAGCACATCCCTGTTGTGTGGATGTTGTGTGACAGCTACCTCAGGACCACATCAAATCTCACTGCTGCCTACTCAGCAAATACTGCTGACTTCATGGAGACCATTTTTATGCCAATGAAAACCAAAATGGTCTTTTTCATTACATCCCACTTCCTTGAATGCCTCCCTTCCTTGAGCGTGGCCCTGTGGGGCACTGGGCTCTGACAGTGCCTGTGTGATCAGCTGTACCTGCCTGAGGTTTTACCTTCAGGGCCCTGCTTAGCAGTTGTCAGACTTCTGGATCAAAACTTCATGCATCAAAACAAGTCCTGGTATTTGAGATCTAAATATGAAGATTTTTTTTTTATTTACAATGCTTAATTTATGATGTTGCTTCTGCAGGTATACACGGCACACCTGACCTGTGGGATAAGCAAGAAAAGGAGATGTTGGAGAAACTCCCAGGAGACACAAGGGAAGACTATGGTGAAGATTACCTTCTGGGGCTGAAGAGCTACCTCCCACAGATGCCTGCATACTGCGAAGCTGATCTCTCCCCTGTGCTGAGTGCTATCCTGCACGCTTTGCTGGCGAAGAGACCACACGGCTTGTATACCCCTGGCAAAGGGGCTTACATGACCCTCTGCATCTTCTGCTACTTTCCTCTCTGGTTCTATGATTTTTTCATTAGTAAGATGCTGAGTACTGATTCTGTCCCAAGGGCACCGAGAACATCAGGAGCTGAAAGCAAGAATCTCTAAGGTATCCATCAGTATTTGTCTTACTTGATGGTAACGGGGGGAAAAACTCTATTTTAAGCCACTGCTATTTATTGTACTGTCTTTGTTAAATTGCATTTTCACTGCCTTGCAAACAGAAGTAAATCTTTTTGTTAAGAGTAATGTTCAGGAATAGCGGTGGATAAACAGAATTAGAAAGCTATTCCCAGGTGGGGCATTTTTGGAGGAATTCCAATGTTTTCCTGATGGTTTTGTATCCTGCTTTCTGGGTAAGGTATCTTTTGTATAGTTCTTATCTCTTTTAAGACACCACCAACACAGACAAATGTACAAGATCTCCCCCTCCGCCCCCCACTCCCTTTTGAAATGAAATCCAGAGATCCCAGAGAATCCACAACCTTCTTAAAACACTATAAGGAGTTGCACATCTTACTACTACTGGAGAGTTTTAGAAATATCTAATACAACTCTTTCTCACTGCAGCTTCAGTCTAATGTGTTGTTTTGGTTCTGTTGCTGTTGGACCTGAGAACTGATTGGCTTTTTTTTTTTCCCCCACCCCCAAGTTCTGTAAAATATACTCGAGATGTTTATAATATGATAGATTTTGGTTGCTCCCCTTCCCTAAATTCATTTTAGGAACATCAGGTGCCCTCCCTGTTGCTCGGTGTCCCCATGCCCTATACCATAAAGCCCTGACCAATGCCAAGAGGCTGGGCAGCTTGCCTGTATTTTTTTTCTCTCCCCCACTTCCTTTTTGCATTGCCCATCACATTCTCAGGCTTTGAAAGGCTGTGGTATTTTGAAAGACAGCCTCATCCTTCTGAGTTCCCAGGTTTGCTACTCTGCCCTGTGCCTTGCTTTGACATGATGCATTTCTATTCTGATGATGACAAATTATGTCATTACATTCAGGACTTTAAATGTAGTGCACTGGTTTTTTTTCCTTTCCTTTCTGAGCAACTTTTAGTCTCCTGTCATAACCCTACCCGTGTGATGTACTCTTGCAGTCAACTGAACAAAATCACAATTTAAATTACACTTGTAGTATTTCTTTCTCCATCTTTTACATCAATGGAAGACTCCTGTAAATGCACAGAGGGTGCTTGGCAGACTTGGCCCACCACTTTAATTTGTGACCCAGTGTGGAAATCCTCCTGTCCTATACATTTTGTCATGATTACTGCTTTTGCTACTCGGGCTTATCTCTTTGTGGGTTTATATCAGTCATCTGATTACAAACTTCGTCTTTCTTTCCAGAAAGTGTGACCAAAAATGCTTTTCACTTAGAAAACCTGGGGCTATTTCTTTCTCTCTGTCCATTTCTTCCTTTATCTATTTCTAGGGATCTTTTTGTCAGCAAAAGTGAATAATAAAAGACATATTTAGTAACTGGATTGTTGTTACTCTTTTGTCTCATCTGACCCTTTGTGTTTTCTGGAGACTAGTGCTTCAGGCTGCCTTTATTTCCACAGTAGGAGAGCACTGAGGAGGAAGGTGGTGGGGATCTTCTCCGGGGAAAAGGGACAAGGTAACAGTTGGTGCCCAGACTCAGGCAGGACAGGAGCCCAAATGGCCCAAAAGCAGCTTGTGAACTGAAAGGAAAGGCAGGTGCAGAGCCAGCGGCATACTGGGTGGCAGCCTCTGAATTTTGGCTACCTTCAGGCTGAAGGAACTTGTTGCCAGTTATCTCCATCACCATCTTAGAAGGAGGTGCTTGTTTTTCACTTAACACCCAATAAAGCTATAATTTGAGTAGGATGGAATTTTGCCCTTAGGAATATTATACAACCAAAATTCCTCTTAGCACCCAGTTAAGTGTTTTGTGTAGCAATCTTCATAACAATTTTTGATTGTTGCTTTGTTACTTGGCATGGTTATAACTTTTTTCTCACCTTCATTTAAGAATATTGTATTGCACATCACAGACATATTAAACTAGGCATCTACGTGGAAGATTTGGTTCTCCCTTTTTAATTTTTATTTAATTTTACTTTATTTCCCAGGAAATTTGTTTTCTAAGTAGATATTTTACGTCTCTTCTCCTAACTATGAAGACATTTTAATAAGTCTCAAATAATTGTGGTATCAAAGATTGTTATCCTTTTGTTTCTACAGGGATCTTAGTTTGTGTTTTAAAGGCAACACTGTTGTAACACATTATAGAATTTTGTGTCATTTAATGGGCTGGTATTACAGGTAAATTCCTTTTCCTAGTGGCTTGCATTGTGAATAATCCAAACTGAGGCTGGGAGAATTGCAGGATAAATTGGGGGTGATTGTGGCCAACACAGCCATGTGGATGTTAAAGCTGATGCCAGCTCATGCTCCCAAGGACCAGGGGCTAGGTGTTATGCTCCTTTGGTTACCAAAAAGACTAAACTAATACAAAGCTATTTTAGGGGTAGGAAGAGAGGATGTTTAGTTCTAGCAGTGGACTGTAAAATATACTCGACCCCAAACTAATCACCATGGTTTAGGTCTATTTTCAAAGACAACATTTCTAACAAAAAGCATATGGCATGAAGAAAAGCATCTGAGAAATTGAAGAAATTGGCTGTAGCCCTAGAAAAATGCTAATGAATAATAGTCTAAAATGCCTGTTAAAGCCCCACACTTATCAAGTGTGTATATATTAAAACCACAGATGTTTATAGTTTAAAAGGGGTTATATGCCACAGAAATCATAATTAAAGAGTATGTTTTACACACATCCCTCCAATCCATCCTCTGGAATGCAGGTTGTGACCAAGAAGTAAATGCTGTCTGATGCTTTTTACTAAACAAATCCCTGGCTTTTGTTGTGGTACTCCCACTCTCCTCTGCATTTATTGCTCTGGCTGACATCTGTTCTTATTTCATATGAACATTTGTTTTTCAGATCTGTAGCTTTGGTGAGACAAAAGGTGAGTTATAAAGTAATTTGGTTTTATGACTTTTTTTTTAAAAAAGAAATTCTCAATGCATTTACCCTCTTTATGGGGCTCCTGGTGACAACCATAGCTAATGCAGGCTGGGGAAGAGAGGTAAAATATCAGGTGTTTTTGTGGCTATGTCACTGGCTGGCCATGGCAGAAAGACATGGGGGGCAGGGTTTGGTCACCACCTGCTGAAGGACCAGCTCTGCATTTCAACCAGTGCTAAGGTGTGAGACTGACCATGGGGCTGGAGGTAAGGAAAAGGGGTGTGAAAGCTTGAAGTCTATTTAAATGAGAGCTCTTTTGGGTTGGATAAAGCTTATGATGGAGGAGAGTGGGGACCTCTGGGTCACTGTAGGTTATGGATTTATATGGGGACAGGGATTAACCTTAAACCCCTATTTCAAGCTCTGTAGGAGGTTTGAGCAGCCCCTCCTGCATCAGGCCATTTTATACTGGCTGCCTTGGTAATGCTTAGGCACAATTTGTTGTACAAGACAAAGACACCAATGCTGCATCAAATAAATAGAGTAATCTTAAGGCCCACTTTTCAGTGGTAGAGTCCAAAAACAGAGGTGGGAAGAAAAGAAATAGTTATTTTTTTGTAATTTAATTAACAGAAGCTTAGTTATGTCTAAACTCAGGTATTTAACATTTGACTATGTGACTGTTAAAATGACTTCTTACTGTTCAAGAGATACAAGAATACTGGAGAATCTCCAGAATTTGCCAGTCTGAGTCCCTGCTAATCTGAGAAGAGAGGGAATAACTTCTGTGTTCTGAAGAGTGCATGCCCTGGTATGTATGAGAGGGCTTTAATTGTTTATATTTGTGTAAGAAAAGTTGCTGTAACACTTGTCTGTATTCTTTGTCTGAAGGGGGAAGTCTCAGATCTCAGTGATGTCAAAACAAAACACATTGGTTTTGCTATGAATTAACTAGTCTGGGCTCAGAATTGCAGAGATGCATCTAAAATGGGTCGCATTTCATTTGCTTCCATCAGAGAGTCTGGCCATCAGCACTTATCTGTGCACCAATAATATTTACAGCAGGTTTGGGAGAAATACATGAGTTTGGTCATTTTTTCCTAAAGAGACTGGTTCTGAGATCCTTTCTAGGACAAAGCATTGCCTGATTTAGCCTTTTTATAGATATATTTTGTAAGCCAGCTGGATTGTCAGAATGATGCAACACCAAACTTGTTATGCATCATGGAGTCATCCTATTTCTAGGAACACTAAAAGAAAATTCCTTTGAAATAAAACTCATGCAGACTTCAAAGGAAAAGCATTCAAACAATAGATCTTGCTTCTTGCAAGGAAATTAACAGGAGGGTGATTTGTTTTTTGTGTTTCTTAAAAGTGTGAGGATACATAAATGGAAAGTATTGCCTCTGCCAGGCAACACTCAGCACACTGGGTCCTGAGGTGCCTGAGGTGCAATCGTTCCTGCTGAAACTTGTCAGCTGCTGTAGTGCTGCCTGGTATGCAGACACCCTCGTAGGCAGTATTTCAATAACCAATGTTTTTGTCATCCAAGCTGAACGCTGGAGCTGTTGCTGTTCAATTATAGATGTATTGTGGCAACCTTGAGGTAGTGGGCTTTTACAATAGGAAGAGAGGTAATTGCTTTCCCTTTTAAAGCATGACCGAATCATAAATCAAGAATCACTGACACCTCATGAAAAGAGGTGCATTTTAAATCACTTTGATAGGATAAATGGGTTTTAAACACGTTATATAGGTCGTTGTAACCTAAGCTGATGATTCTGGCTTTAACAACCTGTATGAAAGTAATTACAGTGATATAAGCAGTCTCCACAGGCTTAATGTCTGGAATATATAGGTTAAACAATCCAAGTTTATATCCCTGTTCATACTGTTGCCTTTACCTCTGGAAAGAGCACAGAACAAGCTGGAAACTAATCTGAGCTAAGAACCTGGATTTTGCCAACTGCCATGAGTGAGAAAAGTAAGAACAGCTCTGTGGGCAAAGGATGGCTCACTAATCCTAGTGGAGCCAGCTCAGCCTTTTCTACTAGTCTGATAAATCAGGAATGCTCTGGGAGGTGCAGAGCATGTAGCTCTTTCTACAGAGCCTTTCAGAAGTGACTTCTTAACTAGACTATTTTTCTTCAGAGAGTTTCACATTCTGGCCATGTTTCCACCCAGCACATCTGGATTTAGGACTTTCCCCTTGTTGTATAAAAGGACACATTTCCAACTTCAGAATTAAAGCTGAAAGATGAAGGGGTGTGAGAATGAAAGATCTAAAGAAAACAAACCAATAGCAATTGGTATATATGGCAGACAGTGAAGGAGACGAAGGAAGGAAGGGTGGAGGTGATCATAAAATGGGTTTGAGCAGGTTCAGTGCTGTTGACATGTCACATTCTGTCATGTTAACCTACCCACTGTCTTCCACACCACCTTCTTCAACACCCAACTTTAAAAAGTGCTATTGGAGAGACTGTGAACTGTGATAAAATTAATTACTTTGAAGCATTGCTTGGTTCTGTAGCACTCCATCCCACAAAACCCTGGGATGAGGGTGACCTGTTCTCACACAGGGTGTTGTGATGAGGACCAGGGTGTCTGCTTCAAGCTTGACCTGCTCTCAGTGGCTTTGGGTGGTGGGAAAAATTTCAACATCCCTGGGAATGGGGAGATGATGATGGCAGTTGGACGATGCTTGTCAGTGTGCCCACACTAAGCCTGCACAAGTCTGGCAATGCTGACTACTTTACTCTCTTTAGGGGAAATAAGATCACACTGTCCTTTGTTTCATAATGGAAAAAGAAATTATTGCCCTTTAGCTGTAGTAATTTCCATAGCAGCAACCTGTGAATGCAGACGTTGTTGTCTGTCCTGGGTGTCCTGTGGGCACGCACTGTCAGCAACAAGCGCTGACACTGATCCACCACCATATGTGGAAATCTCTGATGCGTGGGTGACACGGCGAACAAAGCAAATGTGATGAAGATGTGCATCTGAGAATGACTCCAGGGTGATTTATTCTCCTGCTGTGTGGGAGAATCCTACCTTTTTGGAAAAAGGGTTAGAAATCACTGTTATGGCTTCTGCATATCTCAGGAAGTATCTTAATGCCTTTAATTTCTCAAACAACCTCAATTTGCTGCCTGAAGGACAAAATCCTAAAGGGCTAATTTAATTAAAAAGATGAATGGGGGGAAACAGAGCAAACATGATACAATTATTATGCTTTAATGTATATACAGGAACGTAATCATGTTGCATGCCTGGCATAGTTGAATTAAGGGAATAAGAGGCTTAAAAACTGAGCATTTTTGAAAATGTTTCATCATGCAGAATGGGGTTAAAAGCTCTTGTTGAGAGCTGGCTATTTCATAGTCTCATTTGAGTCAGGTGTTCATGCAATATAGTGCTGTTTATATCCCTTTACTCTAGATATTGCCACTGTGACTGCAGATGTGCTGCCTTAGATATTGGAGTGGGAAGCACAGTTCTTCAAAAAAACAAACAAAAACCCCACAACCAAAAAAACCCAAACAAAGCAAACCCACCATCCCCTAAAAGCCACCCACTCACCAGTAGTGACCCAAAACCATGACTTTGGGCCATGCCATTGCTCCTTCTGCATTTTTTGAATCCTCTTCAGTATAGGAAGAGGCTAATAGTAATTATAAAAAAAGGATAGATGTTAAAACCAAGAAGATAAATTATTCTGCTCAGCCTACTGTTTTAACATATGGTGTGGAGAAGCAAATGAGACATAGTGACAGACCCATGTGAACTGTAATAGATGGCTGTGTCCAAGGAGTAGGGCACAGCAGCCCAACTCCACTGGTGTCTGCTGAATTTGAGCATCAAGCAGCAAAGGGTGCCTAAGCATGAACAAGGGCAATGTGATGGATGTGCCACATACCAGGTAGAGCTTAAAGCTAAAATGTAGCAAACTGGCTTTCTGCAATGGAGACAAAGGGAGCTTGTGGTCTGGGAGAGGTTGGGTCCTGGCTGGTGCTGAGGTGCAGCAGTGGGGAGCACTGCACTGAGGGGCGGGGAGCTGCCTGAAGTGGATTTTTTTGGTTTTGTCTGCTTAGTTGGTTTGAAGTTCTATTAAACCATTGCTGAAAATCAGTAAATTTCCTCTATCAAAGAGGAAGGAAATGTGGGCTTTCACCCAAAACTTACCTGAGACCTCTAATCACAGTATGAGGTGTCTGCAGCCTGCTGTCTGTCTTTTAGGGGATTAATGGCTGAAGAGGTGAGTCTTTCTGCCTATGAGGAAAAGATGATGGGGCTGTTTCTTGACTGAGTGATCTCAGAGGCAGCTCTTGTCACTTTTTTTGTGTATTTTACTGCAATAACAATACTTACTGCCTGCAGAAGATAGTCAGTCCCAAACATTTTGAAGGAATAGTCTTAGAAGTGCCAAATGTCTCTAGAAGAGTGACTCTTCCGTTTGAACCTTTGTGCTATCTCCTGGTACCCACTGTAACTGAGCATTGCTTTTGCTTTTCTCTTACTCCGTAGTGCTTGATCAGTTCAAGACAACACTCTGTTCTGGCAGTGTGTGAATCTAGGTGAGGGAAAACAGGGCTGATGAAATAGGGTTTGCCTGTAGTTATCCCTCTACTGAGGTTCGAGTGTCTCATATGCCACCATGGAAAATGGGTCCCATAGCCTCTGCTTGGCCTTGATTTGGGCTGTTCTTGTAAGGTCCTTACTCCTTTGCTGTTTGTATGCAGCAATACATCTAGTGGAAGCAATATTAGTATGGCTAAGGTGAAGGGATAGCTGCTGTAAGGCTGACGTGGCTCTGCCAGAGCTTGTGGCAGCTGTGAGGTACCTGGCAGGGTCCTATCTGAAGGTGTGATACACATACACAGGACTTTTCCTCTCCAGAGCGACATTACTACTGTTTGCTCAAGCAGGACAACACTTGCACATCAGAGCTATGTTACAGCTGCCTCCAGCTGACAGCTCCTGAGTGTATTTATCTCTAGGAGTGGAGTCACTGGGAGTAAAGATAAATATTGGCTCTCCTGCAGGGAATGGGCAGCTAGATTGTGTCTGCCAGTATGTCACTGGCACACATGCAGCTTGGCAGGAATGCTTCCAGAGCACCAGCAATGCCTGTGGGGTCCCTGGACATCTGCACCAGGGTGGCCCAGGGCAGCAACCAGTGCAGGCTGCTACTGCAGGAGCCCCTAGAGGTAAAGCAAATACTTCCATAGAGAAATTAAAGCTTTTCAGGCTTGGCTTCTTTAACCTTTTGAAGACCTGTTGTAACCTGCATTGTTCCCAGTTCTTAATGAATGTTTCTACATGTAATAAATTCCTGGTGCACTAATTAGGTTTTCAATACTGAAGCATATAAGTCAAGTGTCTTAATTTTTACACTAATGAGCTGGGATTCCCCACGGATTGTCACACAAGCTGTTTCAGCATCACCGAAATCTCTCTGTGACAAATACTACTGATGGTTTTGGGGTAGTGGTAGTGACAGCAGTTTGTTTCTCCTGTCACTCCTCCAGGCCATCGAGCTGTTTGCTCGCTGCCTGTGTCAAGGGTGACTTTGATAAACCAATTTCCTTTAGACAGCAGAGCTGGTTGCTAATTTTTCCCATGAGCAGCTTTCTACCCCCTTCTCTCCTAACCCAGCCAAAGCTCCTCTTTCTCTCTGGTCTGATTTATTCAGAGACTGCAGAATGACCTGGGACGGGTGGCAAATGTGAAAAGTAGGTGTCACTGGGGCATGACCCCTCTCTCATGTGGACTATATGGAGGAATGTTGGTGGCACCTCAGTGCTGGTGCTCATGGGGACATGGGGTAGCACCTGCTGGCCAATGCTCATTGGTAAAAATCCCCCTTCAGACAGCAAAATTTGCTGCTGCCTGCTCAGATAACTGTTTAATCAGAGCCAGCAGCTCTTTGCCAGCACATTAACTAAACAATTTACTATACTTTGTTAAATATTTACAGCATGTTTACACCTGAATTTTAGCAACAAATCCTCTTGCATACAGAGATGCTTTGGACTGTGAAGAAAGGTGCAACACACTGAAAAAAACCCAAACAAACAAAAAAACAACCCCCAAACACCCCCCCAAAACCCCAAGAATCCCTAAAGGTCATGCTAGTTTTGCCCATCATAACCATCACCTCTGCAGTTGAGCTATGGTCTCTAACTTGAACAATGTACCTGTTGTAAGCTTTAACAGGGAGACAAGCAGATGATTGAGCTGTTTTTCTGTTACAGTGGTAGCTGGAAAGGAAAACCAGGCTGGAGTGGAATGAAGGTAGCCATCCAGACAAAACGAAGGAAAACAGGGATTTTGATGTCTAAGCTGCATCTGGGAAGACTGGTGTTTTGAGGAAGCATCGTCTCAATGTGCACTGCCAAGAGAAACAGGCAAAATGGTTCCTGTCTCCTAATGATAGAGGTGAAAATGATGAGAAGCAAGGGAACGCAGCCTGGTGTGTTGCAAGGAGCCAGCAGAAGTGAAGTGATGAGGCATCCCAAACGTGAGGCACAGTGAGTTCAGACTTAGCTGCGGAACATCTCCCATCAAACCTAACACTGCCTTTCTAAGGTGCCAGGAGTTGACCTTGGCCCAGTGAGCATGACCCACACGGGCAGAGGGGTAAGAAAGGTTTATCTTGGCAATACTGAACTGCACCCGGCCCCCAGACCAGACTAGTTCTCACTGATGCAGTGATCTTACAGCTCTAGCAAGTAGAGGAAGGTCTCTGACTTACAGGCTTCGAGGTTGTGCATTTTGTAGAAGGATTTTGCTGGTTTTATGAAAAATACACTTGCCCTCATATGCATTTTGGGGGATGGGCATGTGTCCAGTTGCTGATATTAGTGTTAGACCTGCAGCAGGTAATTCTCACTGTCTGCATGTCTCTATAGGAAGCTGTTTTCAATGAGCAAGCCTGGGCTTCTTTTGCTTTTCAAAATAATTTGTGCACTCCATGTATATAAACCTAGTGATAAAAACAGTGGGAGCCCATCTGAGCAAACTATGGAGGTAGTTTGTAATCAGGTGCATGGTACACACTGTCCCAACTTAAGGCCTTAATTAGTTTGCACAGAAATTAACTCTGCAAGTTTTCTTTTATTGCTGAGGTAAGAGAGAAGTGCCAACCATTCCACCTCCTGGCAGTCACGCAGCCTCCCCTCCTTTAGCTAAACTCGCTGAGCTGAGGCAACTGATATTCTCATCCTGAGTGAATGCTTACTGCCAGAGATACTTAGAATGGGTTTCACATGGTGTTCTGATTAAAATCTGGATCCTTGCAAACAACAAAAGCCAAGGGGAAAAAAATACAGAGCTTGAATTTGCAAATGAAATCATATTTCATGCACAAATCAGAAGAAATTGTGAAATTTTCTCAGGCATGAGAACTTCTACAGTTTCACAGGCATGCAGCTGGCTGTCCAGAGTCTTGCCAGGGCTCCTTGTTTGTTTATTCTAAGCAAAAAAGTATTTTAAGGGGAAGAAACCAGGCCCCTAAACCACCAGCCCCCTTTCTTGTGGTAATCTGATATCCACCTGAGAAGCATAAAAGTTTTGAAACCCACCAACCCCTTGGCAGGACTTAACTCTTCATCTGAATAGGTAACATAGGTATGAATTAAACAAAACCAAAACATGAAGAAATAAGAAAAACTGTCCCAGTTTACTGACACTAAGCTTAAAATGGAGAGAGGTCTTTAGTCCTCACCTAATGCTTTCTTGATGATGGGCTCTTGGTTTCTTTCTTTGTGCTTGTAATACACCTCAGGCTGTATCTGGGTAGAATTTACCATCAGACAGCATTAAAGTGCATGTCTCTCTCTGGAGCCCTTACACCCTTCTCTTACATCCACCTAGGCAGATTCAATTTTTCGCCTTGCAAATTTTACTACTGTGTGACTTCCTAGAGATGCTTCTTAATTAGATGACATGACTTTTTTTCTTTCAAATCTTATCTAGAACTACAATTTTTATCAGTTCTGCAGAGATACAGAGAAATATGAAAGACAGCCTCTTAATAATACATGACTTTGCAGCAGCTGCCATCGAGGGCCTGTACCATGATGGAGTTTATGCAGCCAGAAGGGCAAGTTGTTCTGCAGTTAAGCAGGAGATGCTATAGCTGTGTCACAATCTGCCATCTGTCATGAAAATACAGCTGAAAAAGCAAAAAGAGTGGAATTTACAGCATGATTGCATCCTTGCAATGCCTGGTGGCCTCTTCATCCTGCAGAAATACTGCTTGGCTTCAACAAGGTAAAATGGTGGTTGGCCTAAAGTGATGGATATCTGTGAGGACGGCCCTGCGGTGGTCAGCAATGGATGGCTGGCCATCTGTGTGCTACTGATACAGGCTTTTCCCAAAGTCACTCCCCAGATGGCAGTGGGAGAGGCTCAGCTGTTCTGTGTCTGGATGTACATGATCCTGTCATGGATTGAATGGGCAGTGTGAAGGCAAGTGAGAACTGAAGGTAATCCTACCAGAAATTGTAATTTCTGCAAAGCCAGCCTAGCCTCCAGTTTGAGGAAGTGCCTTGGACTTCAGAGCAAAGCCATCTTTACTTTGTCTCACACAGAGACCCCCAGCTGGATCAGGAGAGTGAAAATTTTGGGTGCCAATAGACACTGCTGAAATGCCTGCTTGGTAAAACATGAAATAGGACAGCTCCCAGAAGTCCAGGCAGAGCTAAACTGTGTCCCCTATCCTGGCTGTGAGTCAGCAAAGTGAATAGCAGATCCAGCATTTCCCCTGCAAGGAGCCAAGAGTAGGATTTATCTTCTTTCTGGGACTTCAAATCCCAGGCAGCTGAAGGGATGATTGGACCATACCAGACATTGAGGCTTTGTTGCATGCACTGTTTGCACTGGAGCCCACCAGGTTCTTTCTACCTGATCTTCTAAAGTGATCATCTAATTAAGATCCAGTTAATCTGAAAGGTCTGTGCATGTAAAAATTCTGAAATACATTAATGTAACTTGGGACCCTGCAATTCAGTGGCTCAGAGCAGCAAACACCCATGAGTCCCACAGGGTACATCATCCTCAGGCATGTGACTGTTTCTGGAAGTCTCTCTGTACAAGGTGTACCTGAGCTCACATAATACACCATCATGTGAGCTGGAACTGGGCTGCAGCTCCAGCAGCACACAGCTGGAGTAGAGGGCTGTAGCCTGTTCCCTGCACTTTCCTCACCACCAGCTGTACAGCTGTCTGTGCAAAATGAAAGTGGTCCCCACTCAGACAGGGCTGCTGACAGAGTGAGTTGGCCTCACACAAACACGTTTCACTGCAAGGCTCGAGGTCGCTGCAAGGCAGAGGAGGTGCTGATGGTCCTTGGGAGTGCATTTGTACAGGAGTGCGCTCAGCCAAATGTCTCTCCAGTGCACTTCAGTGCTGCATTTATACCAGACATGAACGAGTCACTTAAATTCTGTCACATTTTGTCATTTTCTATAAATCCATTGATACTTAAGCTTGCTACAGACCACTTAATAGTGTATTGTGTCCTGCAGACAGCTGCATTCATCAGTTTGTTTTTGGTGAGCCACTAAAAGTATGTCACTAAAATATATTCACCACTCCTGATGTGAAGATGCCCAGAGACAGAGCCTCCTCTGCTGTAAGCTACAGCCTGAGTTGTCCCCCTGAACCTTCACCTCCCTGTACAGCACTGGGGCAGTGTCTGTATTTTGTACAAGCCAACTCCAGCCATGATGTGCAGGAAAAAGGAAAATGCTGTTTCACCTGGCCATGGCTGCCCAGTAAATCTGTCTACAGGATGTAACTGGAAATCTGATGAAGCACTTCAATTATTCAGCTATCTGGGAGATAAGTTGATTTTTGTGTTAATCTGTGCAAAGTAGTGAATGGGTTTAGAGTCACACAAGTCCAATACCAGAATGTCTGACATGCCTCTGATTTTTCCTTTTCCTTTTTCCTCTTTGCTAACAGAGGTTAACATTATTTATTCTTCTCAGAAAGAAAAAACAGTATCAAGTGTTCTAAAAGCTGTGACCTGAAGGCTTTCATTGTGTTGTGCAGTCAAGGGCAAGGCTTGTATTCAAAATTGTGAAGAGGAAGATGACAACGTGGATCAATATAATAAAAATTATTCAGCTGAAAGGAAAAGAAAAAAAACTACACCAAAAACCTGGAGACCAAATATTTGCTGGTAAATGCAATGAAACAGGTATAAAGAGATGGCTGTGTTCAGAGTTGTAAAGGACCAAATTACCTTCCCAGCAAAAAGGCCCTTAAGTGAGGTCTCCAGCCCCCCGTAGCTGCTTCTTGCTGACGTCAGTGGCTTTTCTGTGAAATAATGGGGCAATTACGCCTTCTTGACCTCAGGAGTGTTTGTAGGGAACAAGAGGAGACACAGGAGTGGTCAGGACACGCTGCCACAGCGACAGAGCATCACCTGCCGCCAGGAGCTCCAGGGCTTCTCTAGGATAGGAAACCTGAATTTTGGTTTTATCTTTTTCTTTCTAAATGATGTCTCAGGCTGCTCTGAATCTGGCTGCTGAAACATGCTGAGTCCCACACACAAGCTTTGACCCACACAAAATGTGTGAAGATGTCCTCAGGCTGAACTGAGGTGGATGGGGGCAGCTGTTGCTCTCTCCCTGTGGTGTGGAGCCAGGTGCTGCCCAACCTCTCCTTCCTGGCTGCGAAGGGCAGCGTGACGTGGGAGCGCTGCAGCGGCGCAGATGGGCTGAGCTGCAGAAGGTAACGGAGCCCTTGCCCAAATTTTCTCTCCAGTGCCTTAGCTTCTGAGGCTAATGAAGCTTTGAGGGATAATGTGAGTTGCTGCATAAATTGATATCCTTTGCTAATTGCATCAGAATTTTGCTTCCATGAAAGCCTAGTATAAGGTGCCAAGAAACTAATAACATGCAACATCAATAGCTACTTTACAAAAAAACAAAAGCTGATGATTGATTGATTGTATGATGATTCATGAAGCCGTGAGTCAGCTCCCCAGGAGATGTTTTTTAAGGGTTCAGTGGAAGACTATTTCAAAATGGTAAAGGATCATCCCTTGGAAAAGAAACAAGCAAAACCCCCAAAAGAACAACCACCCAAATATTATAAGAACATCATTCAGGCTGCTAAGATGAAGGTCACTTTGTTCTGCTCACTGAGATGAGACTCATCCCCACCCACAACTTGATTCAGTCCTTTCTAGGATTTTCCCTTCCTTGACTGACAGTGAGTTGCAGAAAATCAGGTGGCCAAAAGCACTATTGAAGGTCTTCAAAGCCAAATGTCTCACAAGCCACGGCTGCTGTGAATGCCTCACAAGCATTTCCATGGCAAATTGGACGAGGCAGATCATCCCTTTTTAGCTTGGGGTCTGACAGAAGGAAAAGCCCTGGTATTCTTGTGCAGCACTGCCAAACACCTCTGTGTCAGATGGTTGTTAGTAAACAAATTGTTATTACCTGGCAGTTGGTTGGAAATGGAAACTCATTCATTCAAGTTCTTTAAGGATGGAAAAAATTCATGTGAAATGGAGCCATACACAGAGAGCTGGGGGCTGCATCCCGTGGCTGCAGCAGCCTCCCTTGCTGCTCGCTGTTAGCTTGTTATACCAGTTTTGGACACTTTTATCTTGACCTTGCAGCAACCTCCTGTTACACCTGCAGTGTTGACAAATGCATTTCATATCTCCAAGTTTTGCGCTCCAGCAAGACCCCTCTCCATCACTGCTGCGTGAAACAGAGATGTTTGCACAAGCAAGAAGGTCATGCAGTGTGGCAGTGGAGATATGAAAACCAAGACCTGATATTGCTTCCCCATCAAGATGAAGCCCTATAAGGATTCAACATTGTTATTTTCTTAGGTGCAGTTTGTTAAGAAAACCCTGTTTACGATGGCCACGAGGAAATGTTTGACTCTCCACTAGCATGGGAGGCCATGTGGCTGTCAGCTCAGCCAGCAGCACAGGAACAAACCCAAACACCCTGACAAGTGTTGCAAATGTGTAACTCTCCGTTAACTGCAGCCAAAATCACTGTTGCCCGATGTAAATATTTAGCAACACTGATGGAGCTTGAGAAAGTTTGAACAGTGTATGGAAACGAGCCCAAAGGTACAGGGCCGTGGGACTCTGTTTCAAGGATGTGCACGCATCTGCCTGTTGGAGCCAAAGGTCAAAACGTATGTCAGTGTGCTGGAAAAATACAACCAAGGTGCATAAAAGCATCACACATGTCTGAATGAACCAAGAACTGAAGAACACCATTCAAACCACACAGGGAACCACAGAGGTTTGTTCACCATGTTTCCTCACCCTTCAGCTCTTGGCTCTGCTGGTTCACCTATTTTCATCTATTCTTTCTTTCTCTCTCCTTGGTGCCAAGCATGTTACTGGAAAGCCTTATTGAACAATATATAAATGCCTACAGGAAAATATATCACTAAACAGATTTCTGAGAGTAATTTCAAGCCAATCTAGTTTATTTCTAGGATGGAGCTGCAGGATCTGTTGATCTGTCTTTATCTTTGCAGGACTTTTGATGCTGTGTCTGTGACTTTCCCTTAAGCCAGTAGAGGAAATACAAGCTAGAAAAAAATTGCATGAAGGTGGATGTATTAAAAGACAATTTATGAAGAGAAGGGAGTAATGGCCCAGGCACTGTTGTGAGTTAGAGTCAAAGATATGTCTAGTTTTGCACATCACGAAGGATGAGGTGCACTGAGGGGAGAAAGGACCCCAGAAGAACACCAATAAAATAACTCAAGCTTTCTAAAAAAAAAAATCCTTATCAGAAACTATGGCTATAATAGGCTTTGTTTAGTCCATGAGGGATACTGCTTGAGGAGGGGTAAGAAATCTTTTTGTCTAAGCTGACAAATGGTGAGCTGATGGGGAGCAGGAGGGAGCTGGCACACCAGCAACTGGGACTAATGGGGTGGAAGGTACAGGAGTGAGGCAGCTCATTGCCTCCTTGTGCCAAACCTGGGATTTTGTGTTGCACTTTGAAGGATTTCTTTAATTCTTTTCCTGCATGGTGCAGGTGTGGTGTACTTGAACGTTCCCTAGTGCAGATGATGGTACCTCAGCAGCTCTTGCTGTTGCTTCACATCCCACATTCCTGGGACTCTCATAGTCTCAAAACTGAATCTCTGAAAACCATCAGAGGCAAACTTCTAGATGTTTCCTCAAGGTGCTCAGGCCATGACTGTACTGGAAGAAGTCAGTTCTCGCCTTCATGAAGTGTAAGCTGATTGAACAAAGTGCATTCAAAATTTCTGTGATCTTGGGATGTAGTGTCTAAATAAAACTGAAACTCGCCTCTAAGCCCTGTCAGCATAAAGAGTCTGCACTTGCTTAACGTGACTCCGCTTTTCACATTCATTTGGTTAAATGAATGCAAGTCACAGTGTATTGAAAGAGTGGCTCATTTTAATTAATATTAAGCCAGTTCCAGATCAAATGCTATAACTACGAACAAGTCACCAAAACTGCTCTAAGTGTGTTTGTAGAGGGATTTCCCTGTTTAACTAATGGGATTTAAAGTCACACTTTTCTTTAAAATGGTGCAACTTCTATGTGAAAAAGCTTGGATTGTTTAATCAATCTTAAAAATTTGCCCTTAAACTCTTACAAATTAATAAAATCGTCATAGAAGCCAGCAAAAAAAATATATGAAAGAGATAGAGGATGTTAATTCATTAGTCAGTTGCTTTAGTCATTGGGTTTGTCTGTCGCTGTCAGCCCTGCAAGCTGGGGCACTGCAGAATTGTGCAAGGGAAGTACAAAGGAGCTGAAATCTGGTCTTCAGCTTCTCTTTTCCTCCAAGTGCCTGAAACATAACAAGTTTCTTCTTGCTTTTTAAAATAGCATGATGAAAGCAGTGGCCCTGTCTGAATCTGTCCAGCTGGGGGGATGATACTGATGTAAGTACCTAATATCGAAGTACTGTTTGCTGATACCATGTGGGTGCTTTGAGCACAAGGGTCCAATTCCCAAATGTGTGGATCCCAACCCTTGTTCCTCCCTAGCTAATTATACAGCTCGTAACTGATTGATGTCTTGGGTTGTTTTTTTTTTTAAATCCAACCCAAAGGAGGTGTGTATGTATGGAGGATAATTGATAACAGCATCATTCATAACTCTTCTACATCTTCCTTCACCTTCCAGTTTATGCCTCGACACTTGATGTTGCCCATTATGCATGGATCAATGTGTCAAAATGAGGTAGATTTATAGTGAAGACAATTCTGCTTCTGAGTTTGGAATTAAAAAAAAAAGTGAGATATTTCCCCTGAGTTTATCAAAGAAATTCAAAGGGAGTTTAAATCTTTCAATTTTCTATGGCTCATGGAGAAGATGAAAAGTGTTTGACCTCCAGTAAACCACCTGAATTCATGTGGTGGCTCTGTAGATAATAAAATGTCCACCTAGACAGAATATTGATTATTTAGGTACTATATGCTGAATCACAAATAAGACCATCAAAAGCAACAGCAAGAAAGCATCACATAATACATCAGGGCATCCAAAGTGTTTGGCTTAATGCAAATAGACAAGTTAAATAAGTGGTATTAAACTAACAAGACTAAGAAATAGCAAGATGCTGTTTCTCCACAGCATTATTCATGGCAGTGGCAAGTCCTTTACACCAGATACCTCCCCTGCATCCATCACTCACTTTGACACTTACTTTTGAGGGCCGAACTGTTGAAGGGACTTGGGGTGTCAAGTTTGACTCCCAAATGCTTTTCTCATCTACCTGGCAGAGAGACACTAGGTTTTGCATTGGGTGATTGCATTTGTGGCTATTGCAGTTGTATTTTTTGAAGTGCTGGTTGTGAATTAGAGTTCAAAGCAGATTGCTGAGGATTCTGGTGATTCTGGCAGTGTCACTGCCTGAGGCAGGGGTTACCCCGATGGTAGCCACTTTCAGCCAATGGTATGATCAACTTCTAGGGAGGATCCATCACCTCTTGTTAGAGATAGGGGACAAAATGGTATTTTTTCCCACCTGTTAAGAAACCATAGCCCTGTAATAATATATGTGTCTGGTCAAAAACCAACCAATCAACCAACCAAACACGAAAAGAAAAAAAAGGAAAGGAAAGGAAAGGAAAGGAAAGGAAAGGAAAGGAAAGGAAAGGAAAGGAAAGGAAAGGAAAGGAAAGGAAAGGAAAGGAAAGGAAAGGAAAGGAAAGGAAAGGAAAGGAAGACAAAAAGAAAAGAAAAGAAAAACAAATCTCAGTACCCAAATCTGGAGATTTTGGGAACTTCTCATTTCTGATCAGAGACCTCATGACTGTTTCTGTGAGGAGTTGTCACAGGTGGGAGCTGTGTCTCTGGGTGGGCAGGCATGAGGTACAGGATCACCTTCCCTGCCTGTCAGGTGGATCGTTTATATGTTGAGCAGGACAGGATGGGAAACAAGAAAAGAAAAGAGAGGATTACAGAAAATGAGGCATGAAAGATAGATATGCACTTCTTTTTGTCTTTCTTATGGAAGAAAGATCTGGTTGATCCCGCTGGGTATTACACACATTTTACTATCAGAGCAAAACTGAAGATATTTTGTCAAAAAAGGTTATTTGAAATTCAAATGAATTTCTTAATCCTAAAAGAGAGATACTTACTTCCCAAGGAAAACTGTGGAATGAAACATAACCTACATCAACTTTGTAACCAGTAGCATGCTACAAAGTCACAAAGTTACGGATACTTGCGTGAAAGAAATTAAAATAAGCAACCTTTGCTTTTTTATACATTTGTGCACAAAGTAGTGATAAAATGCAGACTGTTTCACCTTGTCTGCAGAAAGTACACAAGCTGCAGTTAATTCCAAGTGTAGCAGCACTGCTGGAAGAAGTGATCATAAACCAAACCTAACACTAATAACCTGGGTAGTAATATTTCTAAGTTGAGATAATTTTGGGTTTGTCATTTTTGGCTGAAGTTCTAAGCCAGGCATATTTTCTTTTCTATTAAATATATTATGTGTCATGAAGCAAAAATGAAAATAACCCTAGTCTTAATTTAAAAAGCTGTCTTCAGACAGAGCTGTAAAATCTCTTTTGTTTGACTTTTCTTGGAAGATAGAGGACTTCAGACTGAAAGAATATGTGCTGTAGGAGACGCAGAATGAACCTTGAGCAGACATGAGAATCTCCAGTAGTTATTGCTGTGGGACTATTAGCTCTGAGCAGATAAACGGGATGGAGCTGGGGCTGATGGGATGGTGAACACTTTCACCCTGCTAAGGGTTGACTGTGGAAATCTTGAATGAAATTTATTCAGAAAGGGACCCCAATTTACAGTAATTTATGCATCCAGTGCTAATCCAAAGCCAGAGAGTCAAACAGGGATCTGCTGAAAGACTGCATGATTTAGGAACTGAGGTACTGACTTCAGCTCCTTTCGGAGGAGTTCTGCATTGCTGGGCTTTTGTGTGAGGGGAATGAACTTGCACAAACATCTTCTTGTACCCAAAGAAGTAGAACAACCATACAAGGATGATATGAATAAAGAGATGAGCCGTATGGAGAATTTAACTGCCAAAGAGGAAAATGCAAGCATTAGGGCTTGTGTTAGTGTTAGGCCAGCAGAGTAGGACTATGAAAACATCTGTGTTAAAAAAACCTCAACAGTTGGAGACCAGGTATTTTAAGAAAAAGCAAAGAATTCTGCTCAATTCAGTATTTAAATATCTTAAAAGCCAGACCTTAAGTTTAATAAAGGCACATGAACTAGCACTAGTTCCTTAGTGTTAGAGAGAGAATCACCAAAAGGAAAGACTGATTTTTAGGTTTCAGCATAGCTGCAGGATGGGCTGTGCCACCACCAAGGGAAGCTTCAGCATGTACATCTTGCTTTGTGCATCACGTGTTTGAGCACGTATCTGGGGAGGGTTCCTGCATTTTACCCTGGCACAGGTGCAGAAGTTGAGACACTGCACTAGGGCTCCAGTGCTCCCTCAGCCTGAGGGGGCTGCCAAAATCCCACCTCTGCCTGGGTCTGCATTTGTGGGCCTTTGTGCCTGTGAGGTAAGAGAGATGAAGTGGAGCCTTGTGGGATTATGAGCACAATTTCTGATTTTTGTCTTCCAGATTATGAATGGCATAGTTGATTATGAGCCAGTAAAGGTTAATGAAAATGAATGTGTCAGTTGCACTGGTCACTGGAGTCCTTTGTTTTCCTGTGGCATCACACATTTTGGAGACAAAGGTATTCTCAGAAATGGTTTTGCTGATTTGTTTGCATGTGGAGCCATTTGGTTCATCTTATTCTCTTGTTCACTTTACTGCCCATATGCTGCTGCTCTCCATTAGCTAGATCACCTAGTTCCAATCTCCATGGCACATTGGGGGGATAACTTTAGAGATAGCAAAGCTGGAGAATTAAACAGGGCTCTGATAAATGTATTAGCAAAAGTAAGTTTTAGCCTGAAGTCTAGCTGGAGACAGGAGTCTGGGTCACTTTTCCCCTTTTCTGAGCTCTGTATTCTTTGTAATAGGTGATTTTTTCATTATTATTATTAATGATGAATTATTTGCCTGTGTTCTTATGGCCCCCAGCTGGATACAGACAAGAAAGCCAGTAAAATCGTGGTGACATCTAGTGGCTGCTGGGAATTCGCAGTGAGCTAAGAGGTGAGAATGCCTTCACTCATGATGTTTAAGAACAGGGCTGGAATTATTGAGCCTTTCAAAAGCAACAGACTCGAACAGCCTGAATTTAGAGACCTCCCCATCTTGCTCAAGGACAATATTGCTGGAATTCCTCTGAACAGTGCAGCAGCTGTCCATGCAGCCCCATCATGCCCCCCTGCCATCCCCATGTTCCTGGTCATACCCAGCACCTGGGTTACTTTGGAGAGACTAGAATTAGGTAACATCACCAAAGCAGCCTTTTGTCCCCCAAATCCTGCTCTCCTTTAGGACAGCCTCTTGTGGACAGTCTTTAGGACACTCACCAGCACCCACGGACTGGCTCTTTGCAGAAATGTAACACAGGAAGATTAGTTTGCAGATGTCTAGTGAGAGAAATATAGGCCAATTACAGAAATATTTTTGAAAGCCAATTTGAAGTCAAGCAACTTGGCATTATGTGTTAATTAGCAAATACAAAAAGAAATATTTTGTGAGGCTGGAAGATCTGGGGTGAAGTGCTGGAAAATAAACTGATTTCATGCCAAGTAGAACTGGTACTTAGACAAGAAACACTGATACGAGTTTAACTTAATATGTTGTGCAGCCTGCAAGAATGGGCTACTGCCAATATGTGTCAGAAGTACATAGATAAGTATGGCTGAGGAAACGTTAGAAAAACAAACAAATGCAGAAAGGAAACAGCATCTGTGTACCAAAGGGCTCTTGGCAGCTGTTTCCCCCAGGGCAGGCTCACAGAAGGGTTACCCTCAGTGTGAGGCTGAGCACAGGTGCCCCGGTGGTCTATTCCCATCACGCTCTGCTCTGTGCCTCGAACTGGGAAACATCCTTTGATTTTTGTAGGGTTGGAGTAGTGAAATTGTATTTGGGTTCTTCTCAAACAAATCAGCAATAATTTCAGAGTGACTAATCTGGAGAGGAGGCTGGCACATGTGGCAGCACTGTGGCTCTGATGGAGAGCTCTCCATAGTCCAGCCTGCAACCACAACCTTTTGCTAACTGTGCACTGCCTCACTCAGCCAGTATTTCTCAGATTAAAACATTGAATAAGCACACACGCACAAGAGCTAGCATCAATTAAATGTGGTGAATGAACAGATATCAGAGGTGTAAATCCTTCTCAGGCAACATCTGCCTCTGCAATCCTACATCTATCTCCATGTGCTCCCATGGCCATCCAGACAGCTTGGCTGTGGGTCACTGGCAGCTGGTCAGCAGCTTGCGTTCATTCTGCCCTCATGATTTGCTGGGGTAATTTGACAGCAAGAACATTTGGGAAATCATAAGGGAAACTGAGGCTTGTGATGGTGCTGTTGGCAGGTTTCAGCATGGCCATTCAAAGCAACTTGTGATCCAGTTGATAATACATGTGACCCATTATGAATACTTCATAAATAAATGAAAGTTGCATTTATTATGTGTTTGCACAGCAATATGCCTGTAATTACTGGCTATATTTACCCCCAGTACAGCTCAGTAGAGAGAAAAGGGAACCCCTTCCCCTTTTCTCTCTGGGGCAGTGCTCACAGCCGCCACACACATCCTTCATCAGGTCAGACCAGCAGCACCTTTCTAGGAGGAAAAGGCAAACCGCCTTCTTTTTAACAAGAACCCAAGTCAAAAGTGATGATTAGGTACCTTTCAGGTAACAGCAGGGCTGTGTGGAAATAAAAGAAGCATACAAATCAAGAGGAGGAAAGGAAAATCCCTGAAGGGAAGCAGGCTGCAGAGGTGGGAATGCAGCAGAAGGTGCGTCTGGAGAAGACCATTGCCTACCTTCCCCCGGCTCTGCACTGACTGGCAAGGATGGCATCTCCTGATAGGAACTCATCTGCTTCCTCTGCCTAAACCATGACACACGTGAAGATAGAAACTGCAGGAGGTGAGTGATACACCCTCCCACAGCTGGCATTAGCCTGGTCTGTGCAGAACACTTTGGTGAGATGCTGTTTATGGGAAGAATAATTTCAATCAGGGCCCCTTGCATAAAGTGCTAGTCAGAGTGAATTCAGGAGGCAAGATCTGACCATGAATAGAGGTTTTAAGACTGGGCAGTCACTTTTATTTATAAGCACCTAATATTATTTTTGCACTTAATTCCAATTTTCAAAATAGAGTTGAGAGCAAGGAAACCAGCAGCTCCCTGAAAGCCCTGACCTCAGGGCTTGACTGCATGAGGAACTTTACCAGGATTTCTCCTGCAGTTAAAGTAGATATGAATTAAAATAAATCCAGTTATGGCTACATTTTCTCTGACCGAGCGCATCCACACAAGCTCGCCATCTGCTTTATCTGTGAGATGAATTCATAGCCCTGAGTTGTTCAAATTAATCTTCTGGGCTATTTCTTGGTAAACAAAGGTTAAATCTCTTTAAAAACATGGTTTACAGTAATGGTTGTAAGGGTGTTCCACATAACTTTAGTCTCATTTCTAGCTCTTTTTGTTGTAATATTAATCTGTTTTTCAACCAATGAAATTAAATGTGTGCTAATTCTTCATATGGAATCCCTCACTTTGGAAGGACAATCGTTTGTGTTGGGTTTTGATGAAAGGATTCCTGACTGAATTGAATTACATTGAAACAAGTCAATGACGTGGAGAGAGATGTTAGGTATGGGGAGTTGCCCATGTTTAAATGGGGCTTAAAGTTGTCAAACCTGTAACTGAATGTTTTCAACACTTTTTATTATGCACAGTCAGGCTCCTAGGTAATTTATAACTCTTTGAAACATATAAGAAAATTCTTACAGTTCCTCTGAAGAGTCTGCTGAATATATGCATCTAGATCTGGGGTGTCATTTTCATTAGTAGTTTTTGTCCTTTGGTTTCTCTGGTCCTCCTTGCATTTTTTACCAGTTATTTTGATGAAAGAACTCTGCTCTTCTTAGCAGAGGAACCTTATGAGAGAGCTGATGTGATTGGAAGAGTCCATTGTGGATATCTCCTTTGGGTCCTGAGCTTGACAAATGGATGTGTGCAAAGCTGGGGTGTTACATCCAGCACACCCCAAACACACTCCTCCCACCCTGGGCAAAGCACCCGTGACTCTGTATTAGCTTTACTCCAGGACTAAGGGTATCCAAAAAACAAGGAGTTACTTCTGTCTACTGGCTACTAGTCTAACATAGATGGGGTTGTACTAACAACAATGTATTACTAGAATGTAATATATTAGAGCATCTGAGATGTTGGGATTAATAGAGGTGGACAGGCCATATCATTTGGCAGCAAGCCAAAAGGTGTCTTTCATTTGTGGCATTACCTCCTGCCCAGACAGCCCAGTTCTTGCTTCTGCTTGGATGAGCAGCAGGTACCCATGTGCCTTTAAAAACCTTCTGCCATCAGACTAGACCACTATAAAGTAACCATGGACCAGTTCAAAGGGAAATACATTGCTGCAGACATTGCGATTAGTTTCTACCCAGCTCACATCACCCCAGCATCTCTCGTACCATCGTTGCTCTGGGTAACTGCTCCACAGACCTTGTTTTCCCTGTCTGTGAATCTCTCTTGGACATGGTCAGGCTCTGCCATCCATCCCTTGCCGCTGCAGGAACATGGAGACAGCTGTGGCCCTTGGTCCTTTCTCCTTGCTCACCAAAAGATGCCAGCAAAGAGCTTTGGTTCCTCAGGCTCAGCTGCCAACACTGCATTAGGAGCTTCTGCACTGTGCACTCGATAACTGATTTTTCTTGAAAGACCTGCTTTTGGCATATTCCCCAGCGAGACCCAGAGTACAGTGTGAAGACGTATTCTGCTGATCTGGATAATGTCATCAGATGGAGACATATGCTTTTTAAGCAGGCGTTTCCACTAATTTCAGTTTGGGATTTTTTTTTCGATTATAAAAAAATAAATCCCATGTGTGCCTATGCAGAATGTGGTCTATACTGTATAAATTGTCATCTCCCAAAGGCTGAGTACAATAGAAATCAACAATTCAGGAAATAGAGAATGTGGATTTGAATTGGCCTTGAAGAAATAGATTCTGTAAAATCTTTTAGGGCAAGTGAAAGAGGCAAGCTACTTCAGGAGAGATTTTTGAGTCCTAGAGCCTGCGTGATTAATTGAAGTTACAGTAGGAACGGGATGATCAGATGAAGAGAAAGGAGATGGGAGTGCTCAAATGACAGTGGGGGAATTTGTACTGAGTGTCTGGGGGTGAAGCGAGGGCATTATTAGAGAAGCGCAACAAAATTTTAAGGGCATTTGGTCATTAAAGCTACCTGGAAATCTGCAGTTGAAAAGTGGCCTCATAGATATGCCAGCCCCAGTGAACCACACACAGCCCAGGACGGAGCGTGTCTGCACACACATTTTGCCTTGTGTGCACACTGGTGGGATTTAGTAACTCAGCATAGAATTGACAGGACTGTCACGTGTTGAGCAGAAAGCTGTGTGTGCAGCCATGCATGTTATGTGGAGACATGCACACGTGTGAGCGTTTGGCTTCAAAGTTGTGTGGGTTTTGCATTATTCACACCACCACAGCCTAACAACTGCCTGTGAAACCTCAGCCAAAGCCTAGAGCGAGGCTGGTTCTCCCTTCCCACCCCAGGAAACCCTCTGTCAGGATAACAGCTGGGTGTTTTTCTGATCATTAATAAATTCTTCAAAAGGGTTTTAAAGTGGGCTCGCTAGAGCCCAGGAATCACGTTGGTTCAGTAGGGCTGGAGACAGAATAAAATTACAGTGACATCTAGTGATCATAAATATTTCACAAAAGTGCTACCAGTAAAAAAAATAAAACATTTATTGTTAGTGTTTTAAACACATAACACACAAAATCAGATCATTAACCAAGGGGAGGGAATAAAGTGGGTTACAAATGAGGGTAGATTATGTGAATTAAAGTGCTGCAGGGATGATACAGATCAAAGTGCCGGTGCTGGGGAAGGGCTGTGGGTGGGTTTCCGCAGGGATCTTTGCTAGGTCTGTGTTTCTCACTGTTTCATTGCAGTTTGCTGATGGTACTAAATTGCAGCACATTCATATAAAAGGAGCTCGACGGTTTGGAGACTGGGAATAGAACTAATAAAATGATGTGCAGCTTTGAAAAGTACATGCTAGTCTCCAGGGAGAGAAAAGCAAAATGAACCCTCTTCCATGGTAGGAATTTTCGGTGCTACAGCAGCTCTGCCTGAGCTCTGGGCCAACACTGAAGGAGAAAATAGATGGAGAGAATACCAATTGGGCATCAAAGGTACAATTCAGATTTGTGTTTTGAGTCAAAGTGGCATTTGGGTTTGCATTTAGCAGCAGTAGGAACACACTGGTCCTGTGGTTGTTTTCTACTCCGGGTTACTGATTGACCAATGACATAGTTTAGAAAAAAAAGATTTTTCTTCTGGTTTTTGAATATTGTCTGGGCAGTCTGACCGCAGTCATGCCCGCTTGGTCAGACTGGGCTTAAATTCTGCTGTCCTGCTGAAGTCCCCTGCTGTAGCTGAAGCCCTAGGTATGAGCACATGGTATGTTACTGAGGCAATGATGAAGGGAAGCTCCCTCTGATGAGGATGGGGCAGGACATTGCCTATTCATGACTTCATTGTGCAAAGTGATGAAAGCTGAATCAACCGGGTAAGCTGGAGCAACAAGAGGGAGCGATAACTGATGCAGTTGGTGAATTGATTTTGTGGTTTTAAGCTGGGGATGTTTGTGGCCAAATAACTATGCAGTCAAATTTTCTTATGATGAAACATTCAGGAGCTGCTTCTATAAAAGTTGAGAAGGAAGCTCCCAGCCAATTTCTGAACCCTTCCCTTGAGTCCCTTGCAGCCAGGCAGGTTTAGTCTCTCAATTATTAGCTGAAAGCAGAATATACATTCCCACCGTCTGATTTCAGATGCCGCTGGAGAATATGCCTCAGATATATGCATAAGGGAGAGACAGTTTCAGGCACAGCAGACGCTATGACTGCCTCTGACTGTTGTGAGCCATAACAACAGAATGGAAGTTTATTAAAAATGGTAGCTCAAACTAACTACCGAGCTTCTATGATCAGGTAAGCAATTTTCTAGAAGAAATGTGTAGTGGGACTTCAGGTGCTGCATTTCAGTAAAGTGTTCGATACAACGCTATTTGGAAAATTATTAGCTGTGCTGGCATAGGCAGGAACTAGAAGAATAATTGCAAAGTAGGAAAGGATCCGGCAAAAGACAGCTGAGAGAGGACCGGCAATTGCTGTTCGTGAGGTTGCTTAGTGCTTTCATGGGTGATGAAGGAGTTCACTCACTGAAGGGTTCCAGACCTGCTCACCCCAGCTTCCCTGCAGGGCTGGGGAGCACTTAGTGCCTCTCATGAAAGCTGGAAATCAGAGGAAAAAGGGCATTGCAGCTGCCTTGCTCACCCGGCCAGCTGCTGTGTCCTGCTATGTCTCAGAAATTTCCCCACAGGTTTGCACAGCTCTGATATTTTAGCAGAAAGCTCTCCTGAGTTGAAGGCACTTTCTTCAATCACCTGCCTGGGTCGAGGGTCCCAGTCTCCAGCCCCAGTGACAACATTATAGTCGTCACCATCATATTTGCCTCTGTTTGCTCCGGCCTGGGGCGATGGTGATCGGTGCTGGGCTGGTGCTGTGATGAAACACACGGCGCAGCGCCCGGTGCAAGGCAGGCTCTGAGCACAACTGCTGAGAAAGCAATTAAAAATAACATTAGTGTGAACCGGCAAATTTAGCATTGAGTTTGGTCTCAGTGGGACTTCATGATGTACAGCTGAACTGTAGGCTTTTCTTCATGATAGGTCTATTTATTTTAAACAGGGGAGCAGCAGAGTTGTGCCTCCAGCTGCTTAAAAAGCAGGTGGTTACTTTTCAAGGACTATTTCACCAGAATTTCATACCACAACTCCCATTAAATAAAGGTTTGGAAAGGTGGGTGACAATCTTCCAGCATGACAGCATCTGCAGCCTCTGCCAGAGAGGAAATGCTGACCTGGATGTAGCACCAATTTGCAATGGTGTGATGAGGAAATGAATGTACCATTGCTGTTGCATGGAAATTAGTTGCCTTTTACTTTATGGGTTGAAAATGCATAGGGGCAATGTCATTTTAATCAGGTTCAGGATCCCATAGCAAAGGACATTCACCAGTTCAGATGACCAGGGATCAAACTGGTCCTTAATGGCAAAAAAGGAAAAAAAAAAGATACTGTGTGTAACAGCCCTGGAGCAGCACAGCAGGCATGGAGCTGGTTTTTGGGAAAGGGCTGCTTCTTGGCATAGCTTGATTCCTGGAAGAAGATTAGATTCAGTAACCTGAATTTTTTATTTTTTTTTGCAGATTCACACAGTTCCCAGCTGAGCAATGCAGACGTGGATGTGATTTTAGACCCCACCAGCTATGACAACTTACATTGTCAATAGTGGACTTTCTCCACTCTGCTCTCCAGAATACAACTCTCTGCACTGTCTGCATCTAAAATCTGCTTCCCAGCTTTCAGTCCCTCCCAAACCCCCTCAGTCCTGTGGTCCTCCATCCATCTCTTCACACAGAGAGCCAGCCAGCAAAAACACCAGTGATTTCTCCCAGCTCTGTTTGCTCTCCTCTTGCTCCAGGGGTGAAAACTTTGTCTCTGTCCTTTCCCATGCATCTACATGTGGTGCACATTACTTTGTGCTGTATATACAGCAAAAAAACATGTGAAAAGAGTCTTTACGTGTCCACAAGTCCCTGCAGTGCCACTTAGAAGTCATGGCAGCATCCCCCACCAGTATGTATCAGGGAGGAAAGTCAAGAGCTCCAGAGTCCGGGTTGCCACAGTAACCCTTGCTCTACTGCCTTTGGCTTTTAGTCAGGGAAAAACCTTTCACTCTGTAAATACACAGCTCTATGGCCATGCCTGACACTAATTTTTGTGGTGGGGCTATTTATTGCCAAGAATCAATGAAGATCCCTGCACAATCATTTTCTCGCTTCTGAATCTTCCCATGACTTCTAGACTCTCCATGACACAGTCAAAAAAAGACCAGTAAAGGTAAGTCTGGGGCAACATTTTGAATCCCGAGCATCTCTCCTTTCTTCTTCCCAACTGCACTCCTGATTCAGCAATGGGGTGGAGGGAATACATGGTCATTGCAACATCCATTATATCCATGATGCATGTTAGTGCAGTGTAATGAATATGTGTGTGCTGAAGGCACAGTTGTTTTGTTTTCCTTTGCTGTCACTGTAACTCTGTTTCCTACTCTTCACTGAGATAAAAGATTTGCCTTCCACCTGCCTCAAAAAAATAAATAATAATAAAAAATCTGAGTAATGGGAATGACAGAACTCATGTAATTGTTCCTGCTTTGCATATTTCCAGGCAGATTCCCTCAGTTGGGGCTGATCCATATTCTCACTAAGCCTTTTGACTGAAACAACAGTTTGGGTTTGGAGGAGCTTGTTGGAGGAGCAGGGTCAAAACCAGGTGAGTGCAAGAAGTGTTGCTCTGCAGCTTTGATGGAATAAGGACAATTTAACCCTGCTGAGTATGGGGCTTGGTAGTTTCACTTCTCATAAATGGTGGCTGCTGCTGCATTTAGACACATGTACAAAGATTTGGGTTTTTTTCCAGAGCTAATATATATGTATATATGTATAAAAATACATAAATTGTCCAGTAATATGAATTAGATAGCTATGTCGAGAACATGTCAATTATAAAGTCAAGATATTTTTCATTTAGGAAAATAAATGAATATTTCCCTTTGAGATGTTCTTGCTGCTGCCTCATATCCCATTCACAGAAATATTGTGAGGGTTTCATCAGTACCTCTCTGCGATCCCAAATGTGAGCTCACCGAAAGAATGGCAGAGGGCTGAGTGCACTCTCATTTCCCATCCCATATTCACACAGATATCTAGCTCTCCTGTAGATATATATGAATATTTTCCTCTTAAAATACCTTACAATATTTTTTTTTTGCATATGGTCCACGGGTGTGAATACTCAGCCATTTATGTGCCTGATAATGACAGAGACTGTTGACTTGTAAACCCTCTTTGTGCGGGCAGGTCATGCCAAAGAGGGTGGAGTTACACGTGCCCAGGTCACAGGCTAGTTCATGCATTTGTTTAGCAACTGTACAGAGTTTTTGCAGATGATCAACTAATTAATTTTGATGGGATGTCTTATGTTGACTTTTGGGCTAGACCAGCATAACATCTTCATTTACATATGAGGCCTTTCTGTCCCTGCACAGGAAAATGCATTGCTCTGTGATTACTGAGCAGCCACAGGTAATGGTGAAGGTGTGGTGAAATTAAAGAGAATTATAAACTGGTCTTTAGCAACTAAGTATGTCCCCACAGACTATGTGCTTTGTTTGCAGACTCTGCTGTGGATGCTCATTTTGCCTGGATGCACCTCTGTAACAGCACTTTAGACCTAATTTTTTTCCAAATTTCTAAATTTTCCCATTTGGAAAATGTCCAAAGTAGGCTTCTGACAGAATGATGGACAGCTCTCATTAGAAAGCATGAAATGAAACTTTCTCAGGGTCCAGCCAGCAATGCTGATGTCCCAATATATATTACTCTGTTGTACTTCCCTTTGGCAATGACAGCGTAACTTGATGGCAATTATTAACTGGTTAATCATGGGAGCATTTATCTGCACAAAAAGCCAGTAAAACTGAACATATCCAATTTCTAGATAGGACATTGAAATAAAGAGAGAAAGATTAACATCCTGGGTCTCCAAAGGTACTCTGGGTGCCTATTACATGCTGATTTGGGAAGCACTGGAGTATTTTTGCAGCAGTGTGTGCAATGGTCAGATGCAGAGAGGGATGTCTGTCATGCACTTCCTAAAAGTTAAGTTATAGAAGTAAAGTCTCAGGCATAAGCATGTGATGGGATTCTGATCTCCCTGGGAGGCTGCCAAGAGGCAATCTCTACATCCCTGATTTTGGGAAGGAGCCAAAGCCATGCTGCCCTGTGCAGCATGGACCCCCTCTGGCAGGCATTTCAGGAAGCAGTGGTGCTGTGTGATACTGTGGTGGTTTGACCTTTCAGGAAGGGGGAAAAGAAAAAAAAACCTCCACCATTTGCTGACATTCATGGTGGGAAAGAATCACACAGCCACCTCCTGCCTGGCCAGAGGGTGCCTGGGCCATGGACAGCCCCATGGCTGCTGGGCAGCAGCCCCAGAGGTACCCCAGGGCAGGGATGAGGCCATTGGCTCTGCGCTTGGGCCCCAAGGAGGTGAAATGGTTTCTAATCCTGTTTCTGCCAAGCTGAGTTTCTTGTTTGAAACCACTTCCATGTAACTCTGCTGGTACTGTCTTCTGGTGCAGTAAGGAGCATTTTGGGCAGTGCTTGTAGGAGCTGAAGAGGTGGGAATCAGATGCGGGCAACTAGAGTGCAAACAGCAGCAGTGTCCTTCAGTTAGGCATCGCTCTAGACACTCAGCATGGAAAAGTCCAGGGTCTGCTGGCCCTTTGCATGAGCTCTCTTCCCAGGACTTGGGACCCCACATCCTTCAGGTTGACCCTGTGGTGCTGCCTTATCAGCACATCTGAGCACAGCATGAGAAAAATGTCTCTGCGTGTGGCAGAGTAAGTTTTGGTTTCTTTTGCTTCCAGGATCAGTACCTGCACACACTTGACCCCAGAGGGGACCACGGGTAACTGCTGATCTGCTTGTCTTGAACCAGGCCCTTCAGAAGGAATAAACAGGAGTCTGTGGCCATGGGACTGTGAATGTACCAGGTGGGAAACAGGAAAAGTATGTGAGTCCAGGTAGGACAGAATTTCTCTCATGCAGGGGCTAGTGGGGACAGGGCAAAGCTGGCTAAAGAGCCTGAGTCACCCAAAATGTTTGGTAAAGAGTTCACTGGCTGCAGCAGCCCTGAGCAAGGCAGGATACAGAAAGCTCCCACGCTGTTAACCAGGCCGCTGGCTTCTCCCCCAGACCCTTTTCCAGTTACCAGGACCAACAGGCCTCATGCATACACACCATCTCGCTCACCTTGTCTTCTTCATCCTCCTCTTCGGTGCTCTTTACCACTCCTCATCTCCAGATGCCAGCAAAACTGCTGCTGCTGTGGCTCAGAGCCTCCCCAGCTGCTTGCCAGCCCTTGCAGACCCAGCTCCTGGCATGGTCAGAGAAACCAGCACAACTTTTTGCTTTCCAATCTGCAGAATTTTCTCCTCATAGTCTGGTAACACTGCCAGTTTCTCCAGGACAGGCGGCCCACCGGATGGAGACAATAACACCACACTGAGGGCGTGATTATTGCTTGTGAAATTTAAGACAACTTCTTCTTTCCCTCACACTGGGGTAGAAGAATCAGCTATAGGGTGTCCCCATGGTGCTGTGACCATGCTTCAGCAAGGATCCCACCCTGACTTGTCCTACCACAGCTGTCATGATTCATGGCAAAACAACAGCCAGATGTATGGGCACGTTTTTCATCAAAACAGTTACTTAAAATCGTGTTTTGGTTTGTTTTGTTTTTTGGTTTTGTTTTGTTTTTTGCTTCCAACCCTCTATGAGATAAAGCCATTCATGTAGAAAAGCTGATTATGCCCCTTGTAATGGAATTTAACTGAATTACGACCACTTACATGTAAAAGGTTTATGCTGAAACCCTTGGGACATTAAAGCCCTACAGACCAATGTGGTCTCCTCAATCTGCATTAACACCGTTGGAGTCAGTTTGTGTGAAAAAACCTCATGTTGGCAGGGCAAAGATAAGCAGAGGAGATTTTTTTTTTCCACCAGCCCTCAGATGCCTTAGATAGTTTAAACAGTGAAATTGAGTTTTGGTCTCTAACTCATGGAGAAAAACCACACAACGTCCAGCAGAGCTACTCCTGTAGTCCCATGGNAGTTCTGACATTATGAATATGTTTGTAGACTGTGAATAGTATTTACCAGTCTTGATTAGGGCAGCCTGCATCTATTAAATTCCCTTTGGCAATGAAAGGCTAGAGCCAGCCACCCAGCTCAGGGTATGTGGCATTTCCCTTTCCAGTCACTCACAGCTCGGCAGGGTAGAAGACTCTCACCTTGGGTAACAATTTATGATTTTCTACTAATTTAATTTAAAATACCTCAGTTGTTTTATTGCCTCTGTATTAATTCTCTCTTCTCTCCTCCCCACCAAAACAAGATAGTTAAGTAGAACACCATATAGTTTGTATATTAGGCATCCAGAACACCATATAGTAGAACACCATATAGTTTGTGTATTAGGCATCCATATAATATAATAAATATAATATAAATATAACATAATAAACAAACTTGCTTTGTTATACAGCCCATCACAGAGGTCATTACAGAGGGGAGCTGTTTAACAGAGAGCAAGTACTTGATTATTACTCCAGACAGGCCCCCTATGTTTTTATTTCCCCAGGCAAATATTGCAGCATATAATACTCTGTTAAAGTGGGAAGGGAGGGATATTTGATGCAGCCTCTCATGAGAGTTAGGATGAGAGAAGGCTTTCAGTAGTAAATTAAATGCTGTTGGCAGTTTAAATTTATAAATAAATAAAAGGGAGTGCAGTTACACCGAGGGTCTTCTGGAAAAAGCGCAACCATCAGCTCCTGGAAAAAAGCTTCAGCTTCTGCCAACGCTGAAGAAGTGAATTAGAGTGTCCAGGCTGACAGCAGTATTCTTTCCAAGGACATTCCCATTTGCACCTTCACCCCATGGTCACAGTTCCCACAGCCAAGCCATCCCAAGCTGGGCTTTCCCTTTGCTGGTTTTGAGGATGGGTGCAGGGATGTCACCACCTCTTTACCCAGCAGCAGTGATTGCAGTTTATTGTACCAACAAGCCTGGACTTANTGGATACAGAAAGCTCCCACGCTGTTAACCAGGCTTCTGGCTTCTCCTCCAGACCCTTTTCCAGTTACCAGGACCAACAGGCCTCATGCATACACACCATCTCGCTCACCTTGTCTTCTTCATCCTCCTCTTCAGTGCTCTTTACCACTCCTCATCTCCAGATGCCAGCAAAACTGCTGCTGCTGTGGCTCAGAGCCTCCCCAGCTGCTTGCCAGCCCTTGCAGACCCAGCTCCTGGCATGGTCAGAGAAACCAGCACAACTTTTTGCTTTCCAATCTGCAGAATTTTCTCCTCATAGTCTGGTAACACTGCCAGTTTCTCCAGGACAGGCGGCCCACCGGATGGAGACAATAACACCACACTGAGGGCGTGATTATTGCTTGTGAAATTTAAGACAACTTCTTCTTTCCCTCACACTGGGGTAGAAGAATCAGCTATAGGGTGTCCCCATGGTGCTGTGACCATGCTTCAGCAAGGATCCCACCCTGACTTGTCCTACCACAGCTGTCATGATTCATGGCAAAACAACAGCCAGATGTATGGGCACGTTTTTCATCAAAACAGTTACTTAAAATCGTGTTTTGGTTTGTTTTGTTTTTTGGTTTTGTTTTGTTTTTTGCTTCCAACCCTCTATGAGATAAAGCCATTCATGTAGAAAAGCTGATTATGCCCCTTGTAATGGAATTTAACTGAATTACGACCACTTACATGTAAAAGGTTTATGCTGAAACCCTTGGGACATTAAAGCCCTACAGACCAATGTGGTCTCCTCAATCTGCATTAACACCGTTGGAGTCAGTTTGTGTGAAAAAACCTCATGTTGGCAGGGCAAAGANATGGGACACAGGACCACAGGATGAACTTGCCAGTGTACAGGTGCACTGTGTTTTGGAGGGGGGGGGGAATGGCTTTCTGCAACCTNTAAGCAGAGGAGATTTTTTTTTTCCACCAGCCCTCAGATGCCTTAGATAGTTTAAACAGTGAAATTGAGTTTTGGTCTCTAACTCATGGAGAAAAACCACACAACGTCCAGCAGAGCTACTCCTGTAGTCCCATGGGCAAAAGTTGCTGCCAGAGCTGTGGCTCATCCTTTGGCCGGTGGGCTGCACCCTGTCAGAAGAGCACGTGATGGATGCTGGGTTTACAAATCTGGAAAGATTTGTAGCCACAGGTATTTGATGCCTATAATTACATAAGGAAGAAAATGAATGTAAACCATGAGCGAGTTCTGACATTATGAATATGTTTGTAGACTGTGAATAGTATTTACCAGTCTTGATTAGGGCAGCCTGCATCTATTAAATTCCCTTTGGCAATGAAAGGCTAGAGCCAGCCACCCAGCTCAGGGTATGTGGCATTTCCCTTTCCAGTCACTCACAGCTCGGCAGGGTAGAAGACTCTCACCTTGGGTAACAATTTATGATTTTCTACTAATTTAATTTAAAATACCTCAGTTGTTTTATTGCCTCTGTATTAATTCTCTCTTCTCTCCTCCCCACCAAAACAAGATAGTTAAGTAGAACACCATATAGTTTGTATATTAGGCATCCAGAACACCATATAGTAGAACACCATATAGTTTGTGTATTAGGCATCCATATAATATAATAAATATAATATAAATATAACATAATAAACAAACTTGCTTTGTTATACAGCCCATCACAGAGGTCATTACAGAGGGGAGCTGTTTAACAGAGAGCAAGTACTTGATTATTACTCCAGACAGGCCCCCTATGTTTTTATTTCCCCAGGCAAATATTGCAGCATATAATACTCTGTTAAAGTGGGAAGGGAGGGATATTTGATGCAGCCTCTCATGAGAGTTAGGATGAGAGAAGGCTTTCAGTAGTAAATTAAATGCTGTTGGCAGTTTAAATTTATAAATAAATAAA